>LGRX02026498.1:0-99511 GCA_001247695.2 Cymbomonas tetramitiformis | reverse complement strand
GCCGTGGTTTCTTTGCATGGGGAGCCCTCGTGTTCACGCGTACTGCAGCCGGGTTTCCCCTCTCAACTTGACCTGTGACCTGAGCACTGCCGTGGTTTCTTTGCACGGGGGACCTGCAGTGCAGCGTTTGGATCAGCTCCCCGTGCTGCCAGACTTGTAGAGCCTGGAGAGCGGCCCGGGCGCAGAATCCGGGATGACTCCTTCACGTAGCGAACTCGCCATGCTCCGAGCCAATCTCTCGCGGTCACCCCCTAGCCTCCGAGAGTATTCTCTCACCAATCTGTACCGCCCCTTCCCCTTCCCCTTGCGCACCTTCGCCACCATGCCGAGGGCGAGAACCCCCAAGCAGCAGCCTCCAACCTGCCAAGCAGATTTGACACAAGACGTGCTCTCACTAGATCTCCCTGCACATCATGTCCTCGCCCGGCCGTGCCGACGATGTCTTGACTGCAGCCTGTGGTGGGTGAGCCCCCCATCGCTCCGGATCCATGTGTGACGCCGGCAGCGGCACCAGCCTGGCCACCTCCTCAAGACCCTAAAACAATCGTGAAAATCCTTAAAAAATATGGCTCCCTGGCGATGACCTTGGACCACTCCAGAAAGTCTCAGGTTTCCCCGTTTCTCTTGGCCAAGAACAATCACATTTGCCAAAGCACACTGCAAGTGAGTTCCATTGAAAGAATAACTTCATTTTCGCTTAGGGGGTTACTTTCCCCGCGCTAGGCGAGCTGATTATTTTCTTGGAAATCCTTTTAGAGTCTTGCTGAGTCCGATCACAAAGAAGCAGAGCTGTACTGGGTCCGGTGGGAATGCGTAAAGAAGAGACAGAGCTACGGCTCCGAAGGCCGCGGATCCTAAATCCTGCCCGGTCATCTCTCAGCTGTCATCTGCGCGTCATACTGCCTCGATCTTCCCGTACGGTGTCGCTGCTCTGTTCTCTAGAGGTCCGCTAGAATTCCACTTCCTTCCAATTTTCACATTTCTCTTTGCCAAGAACACTCGCATTTGCCACGTCTCAGAGATTCACTGCCTAAATGTCTGCAGCTCCAAGCGAGTTCCCATGTGACCTCATCATCGGGCCGGCCGAAGGAGCAAAATGCCACCACCGTGTTGATAAAGGCTCTCAACAAGTGCAAACGGTCTCCGGGCCGCGCCCCAAGAGCGCCCGAGCGCCGCAGCAAGCACGTGCTACCACCTCAGCCAGCAGCCATGTCCTCTCTGTCTCCTGCTGCCTGGCATCCGCCAGCACTTGGGTGAAGTGAGGCCATACCTTTAAGCATTCTTACCACTGCACGGCCTTTGACAGGCTAGTCACACCCGAGGTCCTCGTGGTAGTTTCGCTGATCGCCAAGAGGTGCGGCTGCATGCTCCCTGCCGCCTCCGTGCCCCGCCACAGTAGCGAGCCCATGTGCAGAAGCAGCAACTCCTCCGCAGCCAGCAGCCATGGCAAGCCCTGCCCCTCTCAGAAGTGCGTAAACCCTAAAAGCCCTGCCCCTCTTAGAAATGCGTAAACCCTAAAAGCCCTGCCCCTCATAGAAGTGCGTAAACCCTAAAAGCCTTAGGCCAGCAGTTCCCCTGAGTGGATTTGGCAAGAGCTGCCTGCCTAGCCGTGATCGCCAGCCCGGTGTCGGGGTGCTCTCCCAGCTGCGCCCGCCACCGATCACCAAGCGCCGAGTCCCTCTCCTCGGGCTCGCCCTCCGACCTCTGCGGAGGCAGGGGCCGGAAGGTCTCACTCCGCAGGTCGAGGTCCTCCTCGCCGTCATCGTCAGAAGCCTCGTGACACTGATCGCCCAACACGCTTGTGATGGTGCACGGGTACCACGCATCGTTATCCTCCCAGCACACCTCCGGCCGCATGCCCACCCTGTGGCGGGTCACCGACAGTGCTCTGGCCCGGAACCCCTGCAAGAAATAACTCATGGGCGGCCCGGAATGCGAACATGACCGCGTCCACCCGGAGGGCCCGAGCAGCTCGTATCCGCCCAACCTGCCGGGAGTGAACAGGCCCCTCCGCCGTGGCATGAACACCCACCTCGGAGGCAAGCACCCCACCGCACTCCCCATGCACCGTATTGCACGAGGTACGGCTCCGCACTCCCTATTGCCAAGCGAGGAGTACTGTTGCTGAAGCGGTGTGGAATGGGGGAACGGGTGTGAGAGAGGAGGTGGTTGGGATTGCTAGTGGCAAGCAATGAGAACATCAGAGCGACGGAGTTGAAGGTGCGGAGCCGGCATCTATCTCTCATCCAAGCCATTCATGAAGGCAGAACTTGTGGTGTTTAGCGGAAGGAGCTGTCGCCGGGTCGGCGCTTGTGGAGTCTAGGGGAAGATGCTGTGGCCGGGTCGGCGCTTGTGGAGTTCAGGGGAAGATGCTGTGGCCGGGTCGGCGCTTGTGGAGTTTAGGGAAGGTCTTTGTGGCCGGTCGCTGTGGAGTTTAGGGGAAGATGTTGTGGCCGGGTCGGCGCTTGTGAGTCTAGGGGAAGATGCTGTGGCGGGTGGCGCTTGTGGGTTCAGGGAAGATGCTGTGGCCGGGTCAGCGCTTGTGCAAGCGGAAGCTGCTGTGCTGGGTCGGCGCTTGTGCAGTTCAGGGGGAAGATGCTGTGGCCGGGTCGGCGCTTGTGCAGTTTAGGGAAGATGCTGTGGCCGGGTCGGCGCTTGTGGGTTTAGGGAGGTGCTGTGGCCGGGTCGGGCGCTTGTGGTTGGGGGAAGATGCTGTGGCCGGATTCGGCGCTTGTGGAGTTAGGGAAGATGCTGTGGCCGGGTCGGCGCTTGTGGAGTTCAGGGAAGATGCTGGCCGGTCGGGCACTTGTGGAGTTGGGGCAAGGAGCTGTGGCCGGGTCAGCGCTTGTGGAGTTTAGCGGAAGCTGCTGTGCTGGGTCGGCGCTTGTGCAGTTCAGGGGAGATTCTGTGGCCGGGTCGGCGCTTGTGGGTTTAGGGGAAGATGCTGTGGCCGGATCGGCGCTTGTGGGTTTGGGAAGGAGCTGTGGCGGTCGGCACTTGTGAAGTTCAGGGGAAGCTGCTGTGGCCGGGTCGCTTGTGGAGTTTAGGGCAAGGAGCTGTGGCCGGGTTGGCGCTTGTGGAGTTTAGGGGAAGATGCTGTGGGCGGGTCGGCGCTTGTGGAGTTCAGGGGAAGGTACTGTTGCTGCGCCAATAAAGATGTTTCAGGGCTCCATCGCAAGCCGCGTTGGCGGACCTTAACTCTTTAGAAGGGGCGCTGGAGTCTACATATTTAGCTGATCATGTTTGTGTAAAGAGCAGCTGACTTGTTCAGTGAGGGAAGACCCTCAGAATCTCTCACTGCAGGTTCCATTTACGTACAGCGTGTAGGAGGGCAAAACTCGTGTAACTAGGTCAAAATCGTAGGACCAGATCTAATGTCGACGATTGAGATCATTGGACCGTAATGGAGAAGGAGAGACTGATGACACTGACATAGATCGAGACTTTATAAATTGAGTAGACCAAAATTTTGTTAAGATGAGATTGCATAAAGTCACTTTGCTTGAAGCAATGTGACTGGAGAGAGTCCGTGCCTGTTGAGTTGGCAAACTCTTTCGTAAGTATCGGTTATTGAATTTTTAGGCATCTATTGTGATACCATCTGCTAAATTCCAAATACTCGGTGCACTTGATATTCATAGTTTGGTTGTGACAGCTTTGTAAGCAAAAGTGATGATGCGGACGTGCATTATGAGGGAGTTGCAGGATGTATTGCACAAGCAACGTGCTGATGTTCACGTCTTACAGGTACTCTTACTTTGTTTGTTTGTCTAGTCGGGCTGCCAGGTTTATGTGGGGCGCTCGGAGTGCACCAGTGCAGGCACGGCCTTGTCAACGAGCTAAATGAAGTGCCACTTAGCCCTTACCCTGCGACTAGGGTGCTACATGAAGTGCCACTTAGCCCTTACCCTGCGACTAGGGTGCTACATGAAGTGCCACTTAGCCCTTACCCTGCGACTCGGGTGCATCTCCTGTGATATAATGATCAGTTGGCATCCTAAGGTAGTGCCAGTACCAGATCCGGCGTGCAAATCGGCCTCCAGAGCAAAACTCCGGGGGCCTAAAATTGGCTTGCTTCTGGGGTGGCCTTCGGGGTGTCCGTGAGCTCTCTTCTATTCCACAGGTCTGATCACCATGGGGCGCACGTTGGCTCGGCTCCCACATTGGAGGGAGGGATGGGGGCAGTTGAATCCAGGCTGGTTGGCGGCCTCCAAGAGGCTGCTTGCCGTATATCGCGAGTGCTTGAAAGTTGCTGGCAAATCATACAGCGGCGGGCAGGTGCCCTCCACTGGTGGGTTATCCCTCGCCTCCAGATTTTATTGTGAGTTCATATCAAGTGTTGTGTCTGTTCTAAGGCCTGCATGGTTTTTGCACTTAGCAGCAGGGAGTAATGATGAGTTATTGGTTCATAGAGTCATTAATCCAGCAAAATATCTTGCCTTATTCATCCGGCAAAATATCTGGTATCGTGTATTTGGCTACAAAATATGTTGTCTTATTCAACCAGCAAGACACAGAATCTTCTTTTTTATCCGTGCGACATTGTGGTGAGACGTGTGGTTTGCATCTTTCCATAAATGTGACTTGCCCTGAGTTATGGAGTGCGGAGGTGATGTATGTCATCCATCGGCTCACCAGTTGACACGTCATATTTGCAAGTAGATTTGAGACGTATGCAGGGGTTGCTCGAGTACAGGATTTGTGGCGGTGTACACTATGATGCATGTATGCGAGCACCTCACCATATATGGCTTCGGAAACCGCGGCTACGGGTACCTAGGTAGCGCCTGCTCCAGAGTGGATCTCCTCGATGCGTATGTGTCTGGCCCAATGCTACGAGTCATTACGGAGCATGCTCCGTGTCATGCGGTGCCAGTCATCTCCATGTTTTTCATGTAGCATTGCTCGGTGCTGCGCGGGTGAAGCAGGGCGAGCACAGCGAGCTACATCCTTCGATGATGCCAATATTGGAATCGTATTGTTTGGACTGGAACACTGGAACATTTACATCTTCCCTTTGCAATACTTTGATGGGAGCATCCATGTCTTCTTACTTGTTATTTCCTCACATGTAGACTATAATGACCTCAAGCACCCCACACTTCCCAGACTCAAGGATGTGCTGATGAGACGTGATCGGAAGGGAACCACTTTCCCGAGCTCACAGGGCTTCCTGAAGCAGCTCCCCTGCCCGCCAGGCCTGTGGCTTCGAATGTGCCTTCCAACGGAAATCAAGCCAACCAAGCATCACCAAGGATATTGAAACATGCAAGAAAATTAAGCGAAATCGTCGATACCTTGGAAAGTCCTATGTCCTACGACTTGATGCAGTCCCCTGTGATGACCGCTGTGTTGACCCCTATGATGACCGCCGGACACAAAAGAAACCGCATCATCATTATCACCAGCATTCCCAACCAACTTGAAGCAACATATAATGCGTGCGTGATAGTGATCTGCGCGGGTAAGCTCTGAGCGAATGCAGTTCAAGTGTAGAAATAGACAATTTGTGAAATATCATAAATGGCATGTTGGGAGGTACCAGGATTCAATGGCGTTGGAATTAAGGGAAGTCCGAACTTGTACTACACCAAGTATGGCACAGACATGAAGCCGATGAATGGACAAGCGTTTGATATGGCAATGTGCCTGGGAGAAGAGCAGGCCCTCCTCAAGGTTCCATATACCCTATGCCTTTTTTTCTGATCCTATGCTTTTCGACCTTGCGCATGCTGCAGTTGGCTGTGTTCAAAATCAAGGAGACTTGATCACCCTGAAAATCACTACATCCTCAAACGCTTTCATTTTCTTGGATTTTTCTTGAGGATCCAGAACCAAGTAGCTTGAGTAGATTAAGTCCGTGGATAGCAGCCTCTTGTGATGACTTTCGATGGCAGAACATGATCGAGTATTCAGAATTTGCTGTATGATGTGTTGTATGAAAAATGAAATCATGTGATGTCTATGGTTGGTGATACAGGCCTTGGCTGCAGACAACAAGCTCACCATATGCGGAGAGCACGGCTGCTTGCATGGCTACTCACAACTCATGCGATATCATATAGATGAGCCTCCGTGAGTTTGTGTAATCTGTGTTGGGAGAGTGGTAGATTGCCTTGTAAATCACGCGTCTAAGACTGATTTGAGCACCTTAGCGACATGCATGTAGAGGTTAGCAATCCGGACCGATGTATGTGCGCACTGGGTGCTCTAGAGAGGAAAGTTGTATAAGGTCAAGTATCCTGTAATGCAGTATATGTACACGTTAGATTTGTGGGTTGACCTGTGCACAGATATGAGTGTGGCACACATTGTGTATGGCATGGACCTCGATACACCTCGAATGGCACAGACTTTTAGCGCCCAATCCAATACGCCACCTTGTAAGAAGTGGCACACACTTGGATGTGGTGCACCACCCTAGCTAGCCAAGTTACAGCCATTTTTGTGCTGGGCGCACACTCCGTTCCATAGAGTAGTTACTTTGATATTTTTACATCAGATCATCACTTTTGGTTGTATACTTATTTGCTGTATCAGCACTTCGGCCTTCGATTTTTATCATTTCGAAAACAGTTTGTAAATATTTCACCGTGCCGGGACCTGGTACATACATCGTACCTTAGCGCGCTCGGCGAGCACCGCCACCTGGCGCTGCACCGGCAACCGCGCACGCGAGGGTGGTGGTGCTACGATTTGGAATTTAGGTAGTGAACCAGTCCGTCGGTATGCACACGCATGTTCATATGCATGTGGAATGAAATGCAAGGGTTTCTAGTTCGCAGAAATCATCCTGTGATGGGCCAAGTAATGGCTAGTTGATATAATTGATTCCATCTAAAAGTATGCACTCATATCACTGCATGCGTGACTATTCAGAGTTCCTTGAATTAGCTGAAGATTCGGTCTTCTGCTCGGTGCCATGTCGCAACTTGGTCTATGGCACGAGAGCTACATACTAATTCATTCATCTGTTCGATACACCCGTATCACAACAAATATTGACGAAATTTTTACTAAAAGTAAGCACGCCTCCAGTTTTTTTTTTTAACTTGAATGTTCTACTCGTTCAAATAAAATTATATTCCAAAGGAACTCACTATGGTCGTCTAAGTTCTGCTTTGAAACGAGCAAGCCGTGGCTTGCACCTGGCAGACATTTATTATTAGTAGAGAGCCGCTGTCAGACTGTCTAGTACAGAGCCGCTGTCATACTGTCTCTCACTTATCAGAACTTTTCATCACTATTTATCCAGAGCGTGGAGAAGGGTTTTATGTAGGTGATAGTGAAACATCACAACTGAGTCACTCACAAGTGACCCGGACGAAGTCTCCTCTGTTTTGTAAGCGAAAGGAGCAGAAGCAATTTCACTTTGAGCTCGAGAGATGTGTCAGAGGATAGCTGATTTGTGAAACAGCAGTAGCTGTCCGATGTTCAAATATTTGCCACCACTGGGTTGAGTGTTGGTAGTCCTAAGACAGCATCGAGCTTGGTTCCGGGATCCAACTGTTGCCAGAAGCACCATGGCTGCGACCGCCACTAGTACGTTAGAGCATACTTATGACTGCACTGCCATCGCGTCCAGTTTCTCCAACAGAGAAGCCGAGTACCCAGGGGAGTAGTACTTGACAATTTCTTCTGGGTAGCAGCTGTTGATCACGTCCACATGTTCCCTGAGCTTGGTGCCGGATTGATGATCCAGCTGCTGCACCTTGGCAAAGCCCCCGCTCGTGACGAAGTCGTGTCGCCCCGCCGCGTCGTTGGGGAGCACCTTCGCAATTTGTTGGAGCACATATTTGACGATACCTTCCGGCAGATTTTTTTCTTGGAGTAATTTATCAAGTGCCTTCATGTCGGTCAGCTTCTCCACGATAAACTTGAGAGACCTCTTGCACTTGGTCTTCAAGTCGTCACTGCTCTCCATCGCGATGAGAGTGGTGACCAGCTTGGGAAGCACACCGGCATCAGCAAGCGCCTTGGCGTGATCTGGGCTGTGGCGACCTATTTGGCCGAGAGACCAGGCGGATGCAGACTTAATGTGATCTTCCGGCTCTTCCACTAGGGCAGTGTACAGAGGCACCACGCCCTTGGAGGCGATCACACTCAGCGCGAGAGTTTCGGAGAAAGCAGCGATGTAGCCGAGGGCCATGATTCCGGGCAGTCTGTTGTTCCCTTCGCTCTCAACCACATAGTCCACCAAAGCACCCACACCGCCGTTGCTGACGATGAGCTGTGCCAGCTCAGGCGTATGCTTTGCCACTTCGCGAATGCAGGTCGCCGCATGCTTGCGCACATAACCGTCAACATCCTTCAGGCAGGTCAAAATTTTGGGGAAAATTTCCGCCTCCACAACCACCTCTGCCAAGTCCACGGAGTGCTTAGCAATCTGCCCCAAGCAGCTGCAAACCTGCGCTCAACGCACCACCAAACAGACCCTCAGAGCGGCCGCCAAGCCAAGGAAGGAAGTTCAGCGATGAACAGTTCAACTTTCGAGGACTGACAAAAGTATCTCGGTCCTTTCGGCAAATACGAAGAGTTTTTAAAAAAGCTCACGACCCCTGTCCTTAGATCAGAATGACGAGGTAGCCAGGTCGACTGCCTGGTCCTGTCGTAGAGCGCCGACTATTCGCCTTGGGAGGTGCACAGGTACCGACCGCTCACTGCGGGGTAGAAGAAGTCGCAGCCACAGCTCGCCGCAATCCTCGCCCAGGAAGCGCGTCACATGAATAATCATGCAAGACTTGCGCAATTGAGAGAGATCGAGATCAGGTTTTCACTGGGCACAGCTTTGCTCGCACGTTAAGGATAATTACAAGCTAGGCAAGAGATGAACACCAGGTGCCCCAGTGCATGGCTCGCATCGGCGTCCAGCTCTCGGACCCCTTTCTGTTTACCATCCTAAAGTGTAATTGACTTCCTCCAGGCATAGTCCTCAGGACACGCGCCGTGGAAAAATTGACCTCCTCAACTTAGAGAGGAGAATACGAAGTGTAAAAAAATAAAGTGCATGTACACTGGTGGGATTTGCTCACAACCCTTCTATCTTCCCCGATGTCGGCGGCCCCTCCACTGCTGTGGACGTAATGATTCAGAGTGGTCAACACCGGCAGTTTGCGCCTATCTTAAAATCAGAAGGAAGGTACACACCTGACGCTTGAGCTTGCCGTCTGGGTTGACGATGAGAGGTGCAAGATATGCCACAGCTCCAGCATCGACTACCGCCTGTGCAAGCTCTGGACTATGCTTTGCAATATCGCTGAGAGCAGACGCGCCGATGCGCTTAAGGGACAGCTCTGGCTCCTGAACCCAGGCAACAAAAAAACGAATATCGCAGGTGAGTCCAAGCGTTGCTAGGAAAAGGGGGGAGGTAACCGATATCAAGGCACCGGAAAGCGTGCATTCAAGCACAGCCCCCACCCAAACGTATACTGCAAGCTACCTCTGCTCAAAAGAAGGGCCGTTCTTCGAAATGGGGGGCCGTCGGCGTTCTCACCTGCACGCAGAGCACCAGCAGTGCGACCGCGCCTGCATCGACAACTGTGCCAGCGAGCTCCGCATTGTGCCCCGCAATATATCCGAGGGCCCAGGCAGCGGACTCCTTCACACCCGGGTCGAATTCCTCGAGGCAAGCCACGAGGGAATCCAGGGCGCCGCTATCCACCACAGCCTGGACCACGAGTGCACAAAAGTCCTCTCTTACGGAAGCGAGACATGCCCAAGCGTCCCACCCAAATTTTCTTCGACAGACTCCATGCAAAAAATTATCTGAAAACAGTGAATTGCTGAGAGCGAGAAACACACGTTCGATGGGCAAGGCCACCACGGGAGCCCAGAAAACTGTAGGCAGACAGGATAATCCGCACTCACGGTTTTCACACTTGTTGAAGCCACGCATTAAAACTAAAACTCTCACAACACATGCAGCATTGGAAAGGTGCTGCACGCACCTGAGCGAGTGGTGGGGAGTGCTTTGCCACAGCGCGCAGCACGAATGCTGCGGCCTTCTTGTAGAAACGATTTTGTTCACTTAACGAGTAGACCTGTCGAACAAATCCGAAATAAAACACTTTTCACAAGAAGCATAAATAACAGGAATCCTCAAGACAATTCGGCACCGAATAGCATATCCGCTCTTGCGTGTCTCGAAGCGGTCAGCCATCGTTACTGAAAATATGCAAAGGCGCGTTCGAGTATGTGTGGCTGTCCTTACCAATTGCGGTAAAATTTCATTGTTGACAACAGCTTCCGCAAGTTCATCATTGTAGTTTGCGAGGCGGCCGAGGGCGAGGGCTGCTGACTGCTGAATACTGCGGAAAACATCATTGGGGGCATTCTCAGCAAACGTCAGTGACCCTGCCTGAAGCACATTCCACAGCGGGTGCAAACACTCACAAAAGGAACACACACTTGAATGCCAACTGACTTTTTTACCTTGGAACGTTGTCTAAAAGCAGCGGCCGCAGAAGCGACATTACACCAGCTTGCTGTAAGACCTCAATGTTCTGTGCCATGCAACCCAAGACGCGTCAGGTTGAGGTCTCGGGCAACACGGCAGAGGGATAAAGCAAAATTAACATAGAAGAAAAATACTGACGGCGGGTGATGCACGTGTCTAAACTAATGGCAAGTCCTGAGACTGTGAAATAATACCTGGGGGCGTGTGGCAAGTTCAGCCACGGTCTGCACAAAGGTAACGCGGTCCTTCTGGTACTTCTCAAACACCTGAAGCACTGCCCTTGACGACGTCATGATTAATCTCTTGTCAAGAACGCGTTCTTATAATTTTGTCAAGGTGTGATCGATGACCGGGAAAATACTGGTTCCAAAAATGCAAGCTCCTGTGTATAACTTGTCTCTATTTGCAGTGTTCGTTTGCACGTCTCCTCTCAGAAAGTCTACACAACTGCAGAAACTGCTGAAGCGAACTGGACTCGCCCAGAAACTTGGGAGCTATTTTGAACGCGGAATGACGCTGACAGTAATAAATTATAGTACATATTAATTATTGAGAGCACCAGAGTTCAGAATAGAGACTTCAGACTACAAAGACGTGACACTGTTTATAACTCCATAACTGTATCTGAGAAACCCGCAAATGCAGTCATCAGGCGTTGACAGATTTATAATTAACTCCACTGAAAACTAATGGATCCCGTGCTTTTCCGACCTCGCCTCGGCCTGACCTCGCCAGTCGACCTGTCGCTGTCGCTGTCGCTGTCGCTGTGTGTGCGCCCGCGAGGGTAAAAATCGCCCGTTAATTTTAGATAGGTGCCTCATCCAAGGGCATAAATTGCCCTTTGACACCGAGCACAAGCTTTTCCCCTTTGCACCTCCCGCAGAGGTGCAGTTTCAAATCTTCCAGATCATGATGATCGTGACCCTTTTTGAAGGCTATAAAATGATTAACATCTTGCAAGATGTTACTCCTAGGACCCGTCTATGCACGTACGCTACGTCTCTTAGGTTGTCTTACATATTCGGGTCACCGGCGCGGGCGGTTGGTTGGACCCAACGCGCAAGCGGAAGCGAGGCGAATTCGCGAATTCGCTTTGCGGCTTCGGATCACGCAACTCCACGGAACATTTTTCGTTGCCTCGGCAACGTTCATATGTCGTGGACAGCTGAACTCGCCCATATGCTTTTTAGGAAGCATATGGGCAGCAACAATCGCTTTCGAAGCGGTTGACGGGTATCAACATCGGAAGCGCCATTAGCCCCAAGCGCTCTCCCCCTTGCGGGATTTGCGACCATCCTTTCATCTCGGAGAATTCTTCCAGGATGGTTGATACAAGTGATAATATGAGTGTTTTAATCTTTTAAATTGTGTCGTTTCACGTGTGATATATCATGCAATATATCACATGCTGTCATCGCATCACGTCTGGTTTCTCATGGAGACAGAGACCTTGACCCCCCACACGGGGGGGTGCCTCTGTCCTCTTTGTCACCCCTCAATCTGAGGTTCCAGGTCAGTCTGCTTGCCGTGAGCTGAGACAATAAAACCATGTCTCACTTTTATTATCTCATCTTAGTTCGAATGTGTGCTCTAGCCTGCTGTGACACTGTCCAGCTTCCGTGATTTCTATAGCGGACAAATAAATATATATATCACTACCCACATATATATTTATTTCACCGTCTCCGTGAGGTTATCGGGCCTTTACCACCGGTCCGTGTCCGCTCGCGCTAGCCGCTCCCACCTTTTTCTTTGATCCCGCGGCATTCGCGGTATTCCGCAGCGCATCGTTGAACGTATCTGAATGAGCCCATCGCTCTTTATCACATATGACCTCCTCGTGCCCCATCGGCACGGCACATATGACAACCCCTTGGTTTCGTCCGACTGCGCGTACACCTCGCGTTTCATCAACATTTCGAACCACGTCATTCCAGCAACGTCAGCCGACCTGTTACGGGCTGATATGCGAGCCCTCAATATATCAATAATATAATAGAAAGCGCGGTGTTATTGGACTGTAACACACGTGCAAGTTATGAGCGGGATGAGTGCAGAGACTTCTGTCAGAAGATGCTGCTCTAGCACAACGCTAGCTCATCTATACCGAATGTCTCCCATCGCATAGATGGTACCGCCATTGGGTTGTGAACCCGAGACATTGGTTGAACGACCAGTATCGGCAGAACGAATCGTAATGCGTTCGCCCCATAATACTGCGCATGCTTGTTCCGCACATGCTAGAAGCGAAGATGATTTCTTGTTTGTTACTTCAAGATTGTATCTTGCTTTGCCATCTTCGAGTTCGACATACGAACTCTCGATGACAGGTGTCATTCAAGTCTTTCCTTGAATAATGACAGATGATGTGACTTATCATCTGATGACATGTACAGTCATAGTCGACCGTACTGACGACTGTCTGTCATTATAATATATGACATGACTCGACATGACATGACATGGTATGACATGTCTGACAGGTATGACATGTATGACACATATGTCATCGGTCATGACCCTGACAGATCTCCCCTCTTAAAAGAGTTGTGTCACGGGGAAGCTGATTTCCCCCCCACTGTATGGGGGCCTGCTTCTCCCTGTTTCACCCCTCGCCGTGTGTGTGACATGTGACACCCATAGCCGTGACACCGATCCGTGACCTGCTAGTTAGCCTGCGTTAGCTAACTATTCAGTTTATGTTATCACCGTTCCGAGCACCCGGCCCTGCGTGTTTTCTGTGTTTCACTGTCTATATATTTACCCGTTACAAATATATAGTCAGATCATCCTTTCTATAAGGTTATCGGTCCCGTACCGCGCTAGTGGTGCTCACTACATTCAACTCGCTTCGGCCTCATCGCCGATTCTAAGTCCGTTCTTACCGTTCTTATCCGTCAGCGGCGTGAAGACATCTCCGTTACCGTCTTTGCCCGTTCGAGTACTCCGCCTACCGTTTGTGATTGGTGGTTTACTTTGCCGTTCAAATCCGTTCTTATCCGTTACAACTTTTACCGTAATTCTGGCATCCTACTTCGTTCCAGGCATGTCTCCCCAACGTCCTTCAACACTCTGGCCAGCAGCGCCTCTGCTGCCGAGGAACTGGTTTACCGTACGACGTTTTTGACGTCACCACCGTTTTCCTCGTCGAATTTTACCCTAATTTGACCCCTACATCGTCCGATTCCGTTAATTTTGCGAAAAGTTACGTTATCGCCATCGACCCAAACGTCCACTCAACTTTCTGACCAGCAGCACCCCTTCTGGAGTGGATACGAGTTACCGTACGACGTTTTTGACTTGACATCCGTCTTCCTCGTCGAATTTCACCCCAATTTGACTTCTCCATCGCTTGATTTGGTTAATATTTCGAGGAATTACCTTTCACCCACGAAACCCTATCGACGCGCCTTCCAGATTTTGCAGCCGCAGACATCATGGCCTCGCTACGCCAGCGTGCGCGCATGGCCGCAGTTCGGTCTGCACTGGACTTGCTTCGACGACAACATCTTCCCTTTGACTGTGGTATGGTGGTGCCTGGTGGTGCTTACACACCAAGCACCAAGCTCGAGTCCATCGCGTTCGCCATCAACAACGAGTGCTTTGACTCCTTCGACTTCGTCCCTCCACTCCCTTCGCCCTCGCCTTGCACCCCACCTCTTCACCATCTAGTGGTGTGTGGTGATGTTGCCACGCCCACTTCGCCCCTCTCCATCATCCCTTTCGAGTTCCTCCCCATGACCTCGATCACGTTCCCTTACCGCATTTTTCACCTTCCACCTCCCCAACCCCTTCTCATCGACGCATTCGCTCTGGTGGTCCCAGGCTACTTTTGGCTTTGGCACCGCACAGGAGTTGGTTGATTCGTCGTCTGGATGCCCCTCGACATCTTCGAGGAGACCGCCGCCACCACTTAGTGAATACGCGGCCACATCGCAACCGACTATTGAGTGAGCTAGTCTAGACCTTAGCTGCAATTGTCTTGCAGAGTGACACCGCATCTTGCCAGCTGTTAGCTAGCTGCAATGGTCCCTTGAACTCTGACATTAAGTGACATTGGGTTTAGGTTTTAGGGTTTGCTTGCTTCGGGATGTCCACTCACACCTTCGGGGTGAGGTGGTGTCACGGGGAAGCTGATTTCCCCCCCACTGTATGGGGGCCTGCTTCTCCCTGTTTCACCCCTCGCCGTGTGTGTGACATGTGACACCCATAGCCGTGACACCGATCCGTGACCTGCTAGTTAGCCTCCGCGTTAGCCTAACTTATCAGTTTTATGTTATCACCGTTCCGAGCACCCGGCCCTGCGTGTTTTCTGTGTTTCACTGTCTATATATTTACCCGTTACAAATATATAGTCAGATCATCCTTTCTATAATTGTGACCTCACAACGGGCATACCTTTGTATATGTCTTTGATGTCTTTGTTGTTGTTGCTTCTGCTGCGTACCAGTCTTCTTACACCGATTTGAGGCGTCCCTCATGGTGTTTTAGGATTTTGGGGGGAACTGAGTCCACTTTAGTCCCTCACCTTAGCATGATGCCTTACAGGCTATGCCTTACAGTTCTTAGGATGTAGCCTCCTTTGAATTGCGAATCGTATTGCAAAGTGACGATTCAAGGTTCAATGAATTGCGTTTCGTGATACAGATTGACGCTGGATTACTGATTGATCCACACGTATCGTGCGTCAGAGTGACGATTCAAAGTATCCGAAGTGTACGTTACGGATTATTTGCGCTAGCCGTCGACGCTTTTGCGAACGATGATCCCACGAATTAACAATTTCTCATTAATCGAACGATTCTCGGCCTTATATATACAACTGATCGTTTGCTGTTCGTTTCCACAGTTGTTATATATTGTGCACCCAACCCTTCCTCCCCTCTTGAAGCAACTTGGAGGTTCACAGGCGGTCATGGGGAGCCCTTTGGATGTTTCCGGAGTTATTTCACCGGGGGCTTGTTTTAATGCAAACAGAGTGGCGCTGCTTAACGGGATTGGACTTATAATCCTTTACCCGGTTTGCTCACTCTTGAATTATTGGTCCAGTACGCACGCTTTGACGAACATCTATCGCGATGAGTGAGAATGGATTCGCCACGTACTAATGTGAAATTTATTTTAGTTATGTTTGTCAGGCATAACTTAGGATCACAACTCCGTCTACCTCAGTCGATGTCTCCGGTAGCTTCGGATGACTGGCCACAGAATCCGATGACTAACCACGGTCTTGGCAAAGGTAGCATTAGCAGTTTTTATTTATCCACAGATATGATATCTTGCATGTGTGCGTATCTGTGCAAGGGTATGATTTTGTACAAGGCTCACTACACCTTTAGCAAGGAAGGATCAATTTCCCGCTTCTATGCAACATACTGATAAAACATTAAGAGCAAGGTATATAGATGATCGACATGTATTAGTATATATTACAAGAAGTAAGGGCATCATGCTTAATATAATATTTAGCCTTCATAGGCAGCTATTATGTCTGCTGCATTGGTCAGCTCTGTGGCTTTGACCCAGGTGTCATGCTCAGGGCCGTAGCCTGCATATCGCACTAAGTAGTACTTGACACCTCTAGTGATATTATCTGAGAGTATATGTGATATCTCAAACAGTGGTTGCCCTTCTTCGGTGATCATTTGTGGCAGAGGCAAAGGTGCTTGAATCGAGTCGTTATACAGCTCTAATCTGGATACAGGCTGTACCGGATGAATACGGATATCGAGGTCTCCGAAATCTAACTCGTATGCACGCCCATGGCTAAGGACTTTGGATATGGTGAACCGCCCAATATATGGCTGCTTAAAGTGTCCGCCTGCCTCTGTCAAACCAGTCCATTGAATAAACTCGGTCCGTAAAAGAACTTTCTGCCCAACTGCATATTGCCGAGGCATGTGAGTCTTATTGAATCTGGCTTGGCTAATTTCTGCTGCTCGGGAAATGTTGTCTACCGCGTTGGCATGAACAGCCGAGTACTGGTCAAAATGATCTCGAATAGCTCTTTGTATTGGAGCAGGAGCTTCTGGCGGAATAGTGATTACCAGGTCATGAGGCGAAAGTGGTTGCGCCATCGAGTCGAGATAAAACGGTGAATAACCAGTTGATGCAGAAACGGTGTTGTTAATTGCAAACTCCACCAGAGGCAACTTGTCCTCCCACGAATTGGCTGAAGTATCATTGCAACAACACCTGTGGATGAAAAAATACCATCTAATCAGTTTATAAACCAGAGGATGGTGAATCGAATCATGAATCAACAATTTGAAAAGTACCTGAGGATATCCTCGATGAAGGCATGGCTCCTCTCATTGGCAGCATTCGACTGTGGATGGTGTGATGACGTCATGGACAATCTCGTACCAGTAGATTTCCACAGTGTCTGCCAGAATGTAGAGGTGAATCTGGGGTCTCGATCTGAGATGATGTTCCTCGGAAGACCATGGAGCTTGATGATATGCTGCATATAGATAGAAGCAGTATGCTGAGCTGTCCAGGTCATGCTGAAGGGAATGAGATGACAGCGATGAGAGAATTGGCACATTACCACAAATATACTGTCGTGCCCATTAGTGGTGATAGGCAGGTCAGCAATCCAGTCAAGAGATACATCTAGCCATTTTGTCTTAGGCACACTATATCGTATATGTGCTTGACCATAAGGCTTGTGTCGCCTCGTTTTCTGGCGCTGACAAACGGGGCACTCCCGAATGTACTGGATGGTTGCCGTTGTCATTCCTGGCCAATAATATCGGCTACGCGGAAGATGAAGCATGCGATTTTTGCCTACATGACCAGAAATAGTGGCTGAGTGGCACTCATGAAGGAGAATGTGGCGAAGCTGGGTGATCTCACCGTCATCTGTGGGGACTTTAGCTGTTGGTGGAATGTACAGCTGTCTGCCATATATGGTCTTACGATAGATCAACCCCTGAATGAGCTCGAAGCTGTAGCTGCTGACTGACTGTGATGAAGTCGATGATGTCGGCTTAGCCAAAATAGTCTGTGCAAATGTATCACGATCATATTCGGATATAATGATGTCGTGTAGCTGATGAGCTGATGAAGAAGATATAAGAGCAATGAATGTAGGATCTGCAGATGGCATGACTTCGCTGATGTCTATGTGTTGCAGACAATCGGTGATTTCAAAGAGTGCAGAGATACGAGTGAGTGCGTCTGCAACCTTATTCTTATCGCCAGCAATGTGCTCTATACCGGAAGTTGTACTCGGAGAGCTCATCCAACCACCTTGCCTGTTTGGGGCTCAGTGTGGATTTGGACTGGAAATAAACCAGTGGCTGATGATCTGAGCGTACAATAGTCTCAGGAGCTCCCAACAAGATATGGCGAAAGAATCGGAAGCCCTCCACAATGGCAAATAGCTCGATCTCAGGAATAGGCCAACGTCTCTGTGTATCGGATAGAGTGACGCTGTGATAGCCACATGGCTTCATACCTTTTCCTTGATCCTGGAGTATCACTTGACCAACGTGTGTGCCTGATCCATCGACCTCCATAATAGATGGCAGTTTCTGATCTGGAAGCTGTAGTACTGGAGCGTTACAGATGGCACTTTTGAGGTTATCAAATGCCTGCTGCTGCTCAGATTCCCAGACAAACTCTGCATTATCTTTAAGGAGACGATTGAGCGGCTCGGCAATCTTGGAGAACTTTGGTATGAATCTCCTGAATTGACCGACCATGCCCAAGAATGACCGAAGGGATGACTTGCCATCTTTAGCCATACGGCGTAGAGGCTGCTTTCCAACGGTAGGACCATAAGACACTGGAGGCTGAATTGCCATGACTGCTCGGATTCTGTCTTCGATGATGGATAAGCCTGCTTCAGAGATGCGTGATGTCCGATAAAGTCTATGGATCTGACGAACAACTCCACCTTGGAAGGCCTGATGAAGAACTAGTGTTCTCTGCAACGCTGGAGAAACTGTCGGACATGACTCACGTGGCTGTCAAAATCTGGACTGTATACGATGGTATCGTCCATGAAAATGACAAGGAACCGATCGATGAAGTCGAAGAATGCCCGATTTCCTACACGTAGAGCTGTTGCAGGAGCATTGGTCAATCCGAAAGGCATGACTGTCCACTCATAGGAACCGTATCTGGTGCGAATAGCTGTTTTGTGAATGTCATCTGGATGTATATGGATCTGATGGAAAAACTGATTGAAGTCAAATCTGCTAAACCATCGTGCACCTTTTAGCTGTTCAAGAAGGGTGTCGTGAGGTGGCAATGGATACGTGTCCTTAATTGTGATGTTATTAAGGGCTCGATAATCACAGCACATCCTCCACTTCCCACCTGGCTTAGTAGGAGCGAAAATGATAGGACATCCATATGGAGATGATGACGGACGAAGGATACCCAAGTCGACATATTTGATGATCTGTCGTTTGAGCACTTCCATCATGGGCATTGGTATGGTACGTACTGGCTGCGATGGCGGCTTGTGCCCAGGTTCAATGTTGATTCTATGATAACCACCTTCAAACCGTTCTGGCCTATGACCAGCTGGAAGATCCTCCTGGAATATGTCTGAAAAGTCTTCTCTCATTTGATCACGTGCTGCTGTGACCTCTGGGTCTTCCATAGTGGTGTCTGAGTCTGATGCTGTAAAGACCGGTTCACCATCGACCTCTGAGAGAAAGAAGAGATAAGCCACGGCCTCTTCAGCCGAACCACTGGATCGAATACGACGCAGGTGCTTTCTCATGGTGGTGGCGCTGACCAATTCCATTTCAGGAAGGTCATCTGAGCCTGGAGTCTGTTCAACTCTGGATAATACTGTGCGAATACTGGAGCCTGATGAATGCTTCCTAGTGATCGTCAGATTTTTGGTCTGGAAGTCAATGTGTGGATTTCTCCTCTCCAACCAATCTTGACCCAGAATGACAGTGAATGGTTTCATGTCAATGATGTAGAAATCTTCTGTATCCTTATACTTACCCAGCGTAAATGTAGCCTTGGGAAGATAGGATGTGCATGGTAGTTGGCTTCCTCCAGCCAATCCCACTGAAAACGATGAAGAATCTGTGGGTGCTATACCAAGCTGAGCAGCGAACTGTCTGTCAATGAAAGACGATGTAGCTCCTGGATCTACCAATATGTGAGTACTCTGTCCATATACTTCCCCTTTGTACAACAACAGCTTCTTCTATGATTTCAGCTGTGCTGTTTGAGACTGCATCTGTGCGATGTGCTCTGAGGGAGTGTCCATCTGCTGAAACTGCAATGTCAGACTGGAAAGGACTTCTTCTGAGATACTCTCAACCCGGCCACTTGCTTCAGTGGCATCTTCAGGCTGATTTACCTTGGGGGTGCTCTCAACACTGGTACCTGTGCAGTACCCTGAGAGTTTCCCTGAGGAGCTGGAGCTGAAACTGGAGCTGGAGTTGCAACTGCTGCATTGATGCTGTGCTGACTCTTCAGTTCCTTAACCAGGGTGTTGATCGTATTGATGAGTTTGCCGGACCCATCCTTAGCACCCTGATTCTGTTGCTGCTGTCTCCTGAAAGGATTCTGAGCTGGTGGCTTGCCTTTGATATCTTTTCCATCTGGGGTCTTGGTGGAAAAACAATCCTTTGTGACGTGATTAGTACGACCACAACGCTGGCAAGGCTGAGAAGGATTCTGTGATTTTCCTTTCCCTTTGCCTCTGCCTTTTCCACCTTTCCCTTTGCTCCGATTCTGATTGGAGTTCTGACTGCCACTCTGGTTTTGATTCCAATTCTTGTTGGATTTGTCATATGGCTTTTTGCCACGCCCTCTGTCCTTGTCCTTTTTGACTGGGCCTCCTGATGACTGCTCCTTCTGCCCCCGATAGTGAAGGGTCTCTGACTGCTTCGAATGAACGACATAATTCAAATCGAGCAGTATCTGTGTGGTTTCTTGCCACGACAGATTATTCCTTTCTTGCTCTGTTAGGAATCTTAATTGGAACTGTCTGCGGAGATCTGGATCCATGCGGCTGACAAATCTGTCATTTATTAACACATCGTTCAGATCAACTGCTGCTAAAGCAGCCAGTGACGTAAACGTGCGCAAATAGTCTGAGAAGGTTTGGTTCCCTTGATGCAGCGCCATCAGGTGTTTCTTGGCTACTGATCTCTTATGAGGGTTACCAAATTGGCTGAGGAATATCCGTCTGACCATCTCATATGTGGCATCCGGTTGCTGTGCCACTGTTAGGGTTGGAAATCGGTGCGGGGATTTCACTGTACGAGCCGGGTCAAATCATATATATCGTCATGGGGCGAAAGTGCTCCACGACGGGATTTGAACCCGCGACGTTCGCTTCTCTAGTGCGACGCTCTAACCAACTGAGCTACGCGGAGGATGATGATCCTCTCGCGCATTTCAGTGGTACTCGTACAGATCGGACTGTTACAGATCGATGATCGACTATGCGTGTGACATCGACGACGACGTACCAACATCGCGACTGCGGGCGTCTGTCATCTTTCGATCCGTGACATATCTCCCCTCTTTAAAGTGTCGTGACCTCACGACATTCGTGTCGAGTTACTTTTCAGAGGTCCGACCTCAGATGTGATGACGTGGCAGCCTGCGATGAAGCTGGGTAGCAGTTCTTGGGATGCAGCCCATCGCACCGAAGGTGCATCGCAGTTCTTGGGATGCGGCCCGAATCCACGTCATCAGCGCGGGTCACATCGTGCCCATGCATACGCGATCGTAGCGCAGGTCACATCGCCGTGCCCGAGCATACGCGATCTTAGCGTAGGTCACATCGTGTGCCTTATGCCGTTACATCTGAGGCGGTTTCCGAACCGTCGCTTCGATACCAATGTTAGGGTTTGAAATCGGTGCGGGGATTTCACTGTACGAGCCGGGTCAAATCATATATATCGTCATGGGGCGAAAGTGCTCCACGACGGGATTTGAACCCGTGACGTTCGCTTCTCTAGTGCGACGCTCTAACCAACTGAGCTACGCGGAGGATGATGATCCTCTCGCGCATTTCAGTGGTACTCGTACAGATCGGACTGTTACAGATCGATGATCGACTATGCGTGTGACATCGACGACGACGTAACAACATCGCGACTGCGGGGGTCTGTCATCTTTCGATCCGTGACAGCCACGACCTGGAAATTGGCAGATATATAGTTCGGCGGTAATATATATCTAACTGGTGAGATAAACCCTGAGTTAAGGGTTACGGAATCAGAACGGTAAAAGTGTGATAGATAAAAGAGAGGCATACATAAATACCTAACGGGTGTTTCCCGTCTACTGGTGACGGTCACCCAGCCTACCATAGGAAGTGACATGTGACAGTTTTGAGTGTCACAGTGTCAAATCCAGCACACCACCTAGGGTGGTGACCGGAGCTAGTAGTGAAACGAAGCAACAAACTCCCTACTCAACTTCAGGAGGAAACTGTAGCACAACTGGGGGCCTGTACTCTTGGTCAGGGCGGTCCCAGTTCACAGCAAAGATTGTCAGATACTGTTGTTAGGTGCCAAAACCCTAAACACAGCTCAAATTCAGAGAGCTCTTCTGCACATCTAGGAAGCTACTCTATAGCTAATCTCTAGGCAGGCACGGTGTGATCAATCTCAGCCACTAGAGGTCTTCGGAGCTGGCGGTCCGGCTCGGAGCAGCGTGAGGGTGAAGTAGTTGCCGGCCTCCGGGGCCGGTGGTGAATCATTCGTAGAAGAAATTGTTGAATCCTCGATCACAGGAGGCTGCACCGCACCGGGGTGCTGCCAAGTGCTGCCCGACGGTGGGGCCTCGTCATCTGAAGACGATGCCGGCGACAGCGGAGGACCGTCCTCAAATAACATGGCAGGCGGCGGCGGCCCGGGATGCCACGGCACCGGAGCCATGTAGAGGCCCTGCCGCCTCTGCTCCCGCCGGTGGAGACGAGGCGGAATAGCACACGGCACGTCCTGAACCACTTCAGTCGGCGAAGCCTCCGTAGCCGGGACTGCTGAGGCAGTCCACGTAGCACCACCGACCGGTGGAGCCGTGCATGTGCGCGCACCGGCACCACCGACATCGGCAACGGTGTGCGGCGCGGCGGTGGCACAAATTACAAATAGTGCACACACCAAGGATGAAGTGAGAAGAGACCTCCCGAAGCCCGGAATGGCGCTCCCACAGCCGTACCGTGGCCGCGGCGGCGTCACCGAGGCATCCTCGTCGTCATCGTCGCTCGTGGCGTAGGTCGCGGGCTTGTAGTCCATCACGCGCTCTGGTGTCTCAACCGCGGAGAGCAACTTCATGCTCGCGGCCGGCTCGCCGGTCGCCCCCAATGTAACCCCCGTGCTCTCAATGAAGTCGGCAAACGTGCGGGTGACGGGAGGGCAGAAGGGGTTCGGCGGACCGGTCCATTCCTCCTCGGACTCAACCGACGCGGGCGGGGAGTGCGCGGTCGGCTCCGACACCACCGGCAAGTCGGCAGTGAAGGTGTTGATGTTGAATGTTGAAGCCCCAGCCGCGTGTGCCATCTCAGAGAACTCGGTGACGGCGGACACGAGGACCTCACCGTCCTCCTCGCAGAACGAGCACGCGGAAAGATCGGTGAAGACCTCCGGCTTCCCGCCCGCAAGCATGCAGAGGGCGTCGAATTCCACGGGGTCGCCGTTGTCGATGGCGTGTTGGAACTTCGCGGCCAACACGGAGTTCTCGGCCTCCTCGGCGAAGGCGAAGGCCGAGAGTCCGGTCCTGCCCCCGTTCGGGCAGTCCCGGTGCCAATGCCTCGCCTTCCCCTTAGCACACACCTGATTTTGGCAGTACGGGATGGTCGCACCGCTGTCGCGGTGGAAGGCCACCTTCCTCGAGACGGATTGAGACCAATTCCCCCCTTTGGGGAGGGGTGAGGCCGCGAAGCGGGTCTTGACGCGGCGGTCCGGCTTGTCCGCGCGAGGGGTAAATCCCCGTGGTGACGGCTCGGACTCGGCGGTGTCGAGGAATGCGGCCAATTGACGCTTCAAGTCGAGGACCATCGTCCTCAAGTCCGCGAGCTCGCCGGGTCCACCGGAGTCACCGGCGGCCCCCTCCATGAAATGCGTGCCGTGAGAGTAGCGGTGTGCGGACGCCGTGGCGGTGCCCGCCCGCACGTGCTCGGAGTAGCATTCACGCACCCATTGTTGAATCGTGAGGAGGTCGTGAGCGGCTCGTTGATCGTGGAGAAGCAACCGTGACACCACCGGCTGGTAGAAGACGGTGTCGAGGGACTTGATGAACAGCGCCTTCACGTCCTCATCGTGGAGTGTCGCCCGCGTCCTCGCAGCCTTCAGAGCGGCGTTGAAGTCGCCGATTTTGTCATGCGGGTCCACGCCCGCGGAGATGCGGATGCCCAACATGTCCGCTTGACCCTGAAAGGGGTCACCCGCCGGGATCATGCGGCGGGCAAACTCAAGCAGTACCCGCTTACCGTCGCTCGGGAAGGTGGAGTGCGAGGAGTCCATCCAGTCAACTGCGGGTGACGTGGGGTCAACCATGAGCTCAAGCGCGGAGAACAACAAGGCGTTGGCCTCCACGCGGACGGGAAGGGTAGCATTGTCCAGCAGGAAAAGCGGCGCAAAACCAATGTCCTCCGTGACAAATGCCGTCTGCAGCGCAGAGACCATCCTGGCGAAGAGGGCGGACGCGTGGCACTCAGTCCCTGAAAATCGCCCGTTCTTGTCCTCGAATAACTTTTGACGAACGGACTTGGAGACCTTCATGTCGAAGTGCTCCCGTTGAAGCGTACGCACCGAGGCTAGGAACGCAGCACCCGCTGAATTGGCAGCCGGCTGAGCCGCCGGCGGTGTGGCTGGAGTGTTGGCGTGTCTCGCAGCTGCCGAATCAAAAATCGTGGATAGTGCGCGTCGGCGATTCGTCATGCTAGCGGTGGCTCGAGTAGAAGCAACCATAGTGAGAAGGACTGAAGGGGCGGAGTGAGGCAATGAAACGTGAGATGTGCGGCAGTTTCGGGCGGCCAAGAAACGTGCGGGTCGCCGATACGGCAGCCGTGAGAGATCAAATAATTCCGGGAAGTCGTGTGGTAGCGGCGGCCAATACGCAACGGTGTGGGATCCAACCAGAAAACGTAAACCAGTCCAACGTTAAGCCCCGTAAGAAAATCGTTCTCCAACCGGTGCGGCGTGCCGTAAATCAACCCATAAAATTTAGGCCATACCCGTGACTGCCGGCACTCTCACGCGCGGAGTACCGCCTCACTCCATGTCCACTACCCGGTCTTGGGTACATCACGATGTACCCAAGCCACTCTTTGTTCCGCACGCCATGGCGAGCTCGAAACATTTCAAGTGTCCATATGGCCGATATAGGTTGTCAATAACACACCAATCTTGGGTATGAACCATATGTTTGGCGGTATTCATGTCATAGACATGGGTTTTTGGGGGCGGTTGCCTTTTCAGCTCAGAAGTCCTGGCATAGTCGTGTGTCCTGAGGAGGACGCTTTGGAGTGTTTCCCTGTCAGTTTTACTCAGGGGCGTGTCCAGCTTCACGTGCCCTGGTAGGGGGTCGCGGTCCACATACGGTTCGTGGGTGTCTATGCTGTCCAACCGAAGGGTCGCTAGGCTCACCATCTCATGGTCACTCGTGTGGTGTTGAGTGAGGTGCGTGGTGCTCCCCGTCTCGTATTGCGCCCGTTTGTTCTTCGGTGCTAACCATCTGTCAATGTTTCTGTTTTTCGCCCAGTTCAGTGTGGTATTGACTGGCGGGCCTACGTTGTGGAGGTCCAGTTCTTCCGCAAGTTTCGTCCATTGCTTGTCGGTTTTTGTTACCCCCTTGCCTGTGCTGGTGTTGCTCGCATTGAGGTCTCCTCCTACAACCACATGCTCGTTCAGTTTTCCCGCGGTTTTCCGGAGCAGGTTAGTTGTGTACTGGAGTATTTTGCTTCTGGTTTTCCATTCTTCTGCCCCGGGCGGGTTGTAAATGCCTAGTACATGGTACATCACGTCCCCGGGCAGGTGCAGCACTACATGCAGGAGGTACCCTTCGAGGTGCTTCGCGGGGACGACATGGTTGTAGACATGGTGGTTGTGTGCGTGGCTGTAGGGGTTGCTGAGGAGTATTACTACTCCCCCTTTCACCGCTTGTTCTGCAGTGCCCTCTGCCTTTTGCACTTCTGTCTTGGTGCCTATCGCGGTGTATTGCATGTCTCTGAATCTCCTCATCGCACTGTCATGTGCGTGCTTTACTTCCGTAAGTACAATTACTTGCAGACCCAGCTGGTTTTGGTTCCTTTTCCTGACTACTTCGGCAAGGTCGAGGCAGGCATCACTTTGCCCTGCTACATTCCATGTGAGCATGTGCAGGCGGTCTTCCCCTATGTCTGTCTTTTTCGGTTCTGTGAGGGGGGACTGGTATTCTTGGGGGTCCTGCCTTGCCTCCTGTACTTCCATTTGTGTGTCTTCGAATTTCTCCCATTGTGCGGTTGGTTCGTCTCTCACCTCCCCCTCCCCCTCGTTTGGGTGGGTTTCCGGTGCCTGCTGTTCCCCCAATGCGTGCCCGTCGTCACTTGGCAGTGTTGTGGGGGCTATTCTGTTGAGCCATTTCCATAGGCCCAGTTGCTTTGTGGTACTTTTGCGGCCTTCTTCCTGGGTTTGCGGTGCGCTTCCCCCGACCTCCGGGTTCGTGTTTAGGCCATTGGTGGGCCTCTGGGTCTTTGCTGCATGCCAGCTGTCCACCGGCGCTTGTCTTTGTCCCTCGACGGCAGCTATCCTTTCTTTTACCGGTAGTTGTGTCGACTTTCTGTAGGCATCGACCGCCGCTCTGTTGGTGGCTCCCCATTTTCCAACCGCCTCGTTGAAGTGGGTGGGCCAGTGTCCCTCCGGGCATGTTTTTTGGAAGTGCATCCACGCTTTGGTGGCCATCAGTACCCATGCTCCACAGCTGCAATGGTCCTGTGCACTTTGGTTGCCTACGTTCATTAGTTCAACTGTTACCTTTTTGCATAGCTTCTTGGTTAGGTGTTCTGCCCAGTTGGTCATTTCCGTTGTCAACCTTTTGGTGTTGCGTAGGGTTGCGTTGGTTTTCCCACTCGAGGAGTCACATATCCAGAGCTTGAGTTTGTCGCTTCTTTTGTCTGGTCCGGCTAGCACCACCCTCCAGTGTTTGCCGTCGCACACCGGTATGCAAAAGCTTTGGGAGTTTACGAGTAGTTTTAGCGCCTTTGCGGTGTGTGGCTTATTGCTGTCCTCGGGTTGTAGTGCTTCCCTCATTGTGGCCACCACCAAGGGGGGCATTGGGTTGTCCTCATACAGTGAGTGTGCGTGTTGTATCTGGTGCATGTTTAGTCGGCCCTTCATCTCGAATAGCCCCTTCGTGGTGGTGTTGTATGGGTACTTTTCCGTTGGGTCCTGACTTCCCCCTCCCTCGATATTCAGTTATCATGCATATTGATATTGATATGTATGTAGTATGCATATTTCAACTTGATGAGATATAAATTTCGACAACATATTCTCTGAACTGGCAAGTTGCTATTTTATCAAGTTGTTATGCTCAACAGCTGCTCTGACATAGTGATAGCAAAGGCTCCAGGGGCTTTACATCTGCGTAAGCTTGTACGTGGGCTGGTTGGACCCTTAAATGATTTGATCAATAGCCCGAAACCAGAATATTGGCCAAGTGATTTGATCTTCCCCCCAAACGTGTCGAACTACTCGAAACCTTCAAAAGAGTCTCTTATTTCGATTGTGTCATGGTATGCTGGATATGCCAAACATTATTTCGATCAATGTTTAATGAACTTTTTATGCGAAGTCGACAAAGTAGCTCCTCCAGCACCCCTCTCGTATTGTTGCTCAAGGCATAAGCAACTCGAGATTTTCAACAAGTGGGTTCTTAGTTGCCTGTACACATCACCCTTCCTTCCACCAGCTGCAGAACTAGTTGACAACGACGATTCGTTTTTGGATCAAAGTGAAGTACACTGTGCCAGCGCTGACGAAACTCCTAGCGCTCACGATTCTCCCAGCGCTCACGAAACCCCTAGCGCTCACGAATTTGCAAGCGAGTTTCCTCGCGCCAAACGAAAGAGAAGTGAGGCTGACAGAAGGTGCGAACGTGGATAGCACTTTATAGTTGGTTATGGTTGGGCATGTATTACAACGTTGTTATAATAGGCCGGCAGCCTTACGCAATAGCGTAAGGCAAAACGTCCAACTACAAAAGGTACTTGCTGAGATCGAGAAGCTTTGCGACGAGGAGACGGAGGAAGAAGAGAAAAGGCGAGCGAAGAGGAAGAATCCAACGAGGAAACAACTGAAGACTGGCTTCCAGGTATACTGGCAGTTTAGTATGGGTAGTTGCGCCTATCAATTTGGGTTTGGTAGGTGCAAGGACAAGGAGAAGACGTCCGCCTTCAACGTGCGACACCCTTATTGGCCCACCATGGGCGTTTGCACTGCTGACCCATTGGCGTTAGTGCCGCATTCCAACTTCAAGAAAAACATGTGGATCCTTGTGGGGAATAGCCCTAGACTTGATAGACCCAACGTATAACAAAGGGGGCATTGTATGCATGCCTCGTGCAAGAGGCCAGGGAGCAGCGAGGTAGATTGCCACGAGGACAAGCATGGCGTTCAGTTCCAATACTGGACCATGCTTGGTAGTTTCACCGGGGTGGACGTGATCTTCGATGGCGTAGACGCGGGTGACACGAACCGCTCATTTTTCGAAAGTAGGAGTGATAGTGAGCCATACACCGTGATCAAGTGTGATGCCAGGGCAAGCCATGCGGTGCACACTCCCGACATGCGAGGAGTGGCATACTCGATTTCCTGGTTCAAGATGTATGATAGTGAGCAATTAGAAATGCCGGCTAGGATGTGGCCACCGGTAAAAAAATTAGAACAACATAGCAAGCATATTACATATTGCATATTAGCATTTGAATTTGTTTTGACAAGTTGTCCCCGTAAGTCTTACTCTAAGTAAACTTTAAAATCCCAAGGTCATAAACGGTGTGCCTCATACACTTAAAGCATAGGTTGTAGTAAGTAGACAACTAAGTTCTCACTGAACTTGGACCGCAAGCATATCTCTTGCGGAGCATAACAAAAACTGCCTTGCTTGTTGTGGTCAATAAGAAACATACTAAAACAGTACAATAGTTTTTGGCGATATTCGACAGTAACCTTCAAACGCAATATATTACATGAAATAACCGTATCGCTTCGCACTCATATCTTCAATCGAGTACATATATTCGGGCTCCCAACCGAGAACTTGGCGAAGTGCACACGTTTCGCCGTGAATATTCCTTTGCGCCGGCTTCGGTAGCTTGCCTTTGTGAGGAACTACGTGAGACCCCTTGGGAATATCACGTGTCTTTCACGGACAACATACTCTCCGGTCTTAGTAATTGGCAACTCTGGAAAATATGACGTTATTTGCGCTCTACGCGGAACATTTGCATTCGATTTCTTGACCATGATGATTTATTTCCTTAGTGAAGTAAGAATGTCGCTCAAAAAATAATGAACTGGTGTGGCGCCGATATTTGAATATTAGTTGGGCGAATTCGCGAATGACCGATGACGCCGGATTTTTTATGACACGGTGGAGTACAAACACACAATACGTGGACTAAAAACACAAAATAGAGTGAACACACAAAATTTACGGAGTTTACACACAACACCCAATTGCAACTCCGTTTTCGATAATCGAATACTTGATGACCAACACCTCCATTATGACCTTCCACGGCGCAGCCTGGTTCAATGGTTCTAATGACTTCTTGCTATTAAATGCGTGCCTAGTGCTTGTGCACCCACTTTGCAGCACTCACAATCTTACAATTCCGGAAGTGTTTATGTAATAACAGACATTTATTTGATATCATATGCTCGGTGTCGTTAGTGTGTGTTTCTTTCCTCTAGATCATCGAAAATGTGTCCGGACTTTTGTAGCTAGCTACAAAATCCCCATCCCGGGGAGATTGTGTACTTCGAGCTACAAAATGCCCCTCCCTGTTAGATTTTGTAGCGATAAGCTACAACATGTGCGGGGTGTCTACAAAAAGTTCGTGCTACCTCCAAAATGCGAGTTAGTATCTTTTGGCCATTGAGTTTTGCGAGCTGCGCTTTCTCGGGTAAGGCAGCTCCACGAGCCTTGCGATTCTCGTAGCAGCAAGCGCGGCTGTAGATGTGCGATTTAACCGTTTCAAAAGAGTCTGGTAAACTGGGTTCCACCGCAAACGTTTCCGATTGCCGTGCGGCGGCATTCTAAACCAAGCACCAAACCAGGAAGCATGCAATAGTCGGCGTAAAGCTTTTCTTATATTAGCATCAGACAATGCCATTAAAATACGCACGGTCAACATTTTATCCACAGAGGTGGCTGACCGACTCCGCATCGGCAGAATATTCCGATTCAGACGGAACTTCTATGCACGATTCCATAGGTTTCTATCCATTAATTGCATGCTCCATCTAGCTATCTAACAGTAAGAATCCACTTTGTGTGAACTCCCTTAGGAAGCGCTGCTTTTTAAACTGCCCGCAATGCTTCGCATCATGTGAAAGTAGGCGGATATATAAGGGTGACGGTGTTGTCACTTCTCAATGCCTGCACTTATCTGCTACAAATACTTCTTCCCACTTGATTAATGATGAGCCAAAGTTCTAACATAACGATTCAAGAGCCCAAAATTTATCATCATAATAGGCCACATTAATGTGCACCAGACTCTAAGGTGCTAATAGCTACTCCGTGAAATACGGATGTATACAATTTTACCTAGAACCCTGGTGTCTACTTAGGCCCCATAAATCACTCATCGATGACGTCATAATTCACAAGGAAAGCAGCGGCAATTATGAAATCGTTCCTTCCTGCTAAAAAGATATCCATGCTGAATTCGAAATTTTGACCACAACTGAGTCTCCATAATTCCTCCTCTCATAGACTATTTGGATCACATCTGCTCCACATCGCAAGATCTTGGGTTCAGCCTAATATTCGTAAGCAGACAGCTTAAACTGCCGTCCTGACATGTTCGTGTGCACTGCCTCCGGCAACCACTTCTAGCTGCACTCGTCCTCGTCAGAGCCGTAATCTATGGAGATCAAACTTCCAAGTCCTGCACTCTCAACCTCTGGACCAACTAAAGGGAGCCGGGCGCGCGGGAAGGAGCGTGAGTATTCTTGCAAAATCCGATCACAAGACTAACTTTAAGCAAAGAAAGTGAGTCAAAGTCAAAGGCAGCACGTTACACAGAAGCAAAACTGACAACGGCATCACCTGCAAACATGCTGGTTCAAGACCGTGCAGAGAATTCAGGCGAATCAAAACAAGGCGCAGGACAAAACAAGCCAAGACATCAGGAGGCAGGAGACAGCTTTGCATCACAGGCTTTCAAGCAGCACAAGTCAAGGAGCAAAAAGGAATAGGGCAGCATTGCATCAGCTTATGCTCTTTCAAACGGCATCAGGTGCAGGGCAGAAGTAAGTAAGCACACCTGCAGGTAGCGTGGCATCAGCTTGCGTGGTATCGGGGGGAAGGTGCCCATTCCCCTGCTGCAACGAGCTGCTTACTTCGAAAGCCCTGGGTTGACTCGAACTGTGGGCAGATCCGGTGCTGTGATCAACGGCAGCTCCGGCCACAGTCCTCTTAGGACGTGGCGGTGGTGGGGGCATTAAACGCCGGGCCTCAGCGGCAGGCAAAGGAGCCGGCTTAGTGGCTGGGGCGGGACCGGAACCAGGAGGGCCGCGACGAAGGGCGCCGCCGCGAGCCTGTGCGCCAGGAGCGTCAGGCGCACGTGGTCCAGGAGAGTCATCTCCAATGCTAGGGCCAATAAGGTCGTTTCTAGAGCTATGGGAGGAGGATGCAGATGTGGCCTGAACGGAGGACGCCGGATGTCAACGGCCCGCCCCAGTTAGTGAAAAGAACAAAGAGGACAACCGTGCACGTGTTGTGATGTATGTCGAAAGACGTAAGAAGGCATATCTAAAGGACAGGTGGGAGGTGTCAGTACAGGAGGTGCAGTACAATGAGCAGGAGAAGCAACCAGGCTTTGCAGGAAAAGTGTTAGTCCTGCCTCTGATCAAGGTCAGCCAGGCAAAGAAGCAGGCAAGTCAAGGCGGTGAGGGAAAGGTGGCGGGCGGTGTTCAAGAGCACCCATGTCCTCTGAGGGCAAGTCAGCTCGGGAACGGCAAAAGCATTCATACCTGGTTCGAGAAAATATCGTCAGTCAGAAAGCGACCAGAAAGGACAAAAACTGACGCAAAGCATGCTCAAGGGGCAAACTGTCTCGGTCCTAAACTCGGGTCCAGCCTCGCGAAGCAAAAGGCTTCGCGGCCATAGCAGCCTCTCGGGACTAACTCATACGGCTCGCCGGTGCACACCGGTGAGTAGAAAACCCTGACAGTTTGGCAACAAGATTCGTTTATGAAGGCTTGCCATGAGGACGTCAAGCGGCTGTTGCACTCGTGGCAGAACTCGCCGCAAGCATATGCTGCACTCGCAGTGCAGCTCGCTACTTGTGAGGAAGTCTCACACAAAGCGGTAATATCGTGCTCACAAAGTGCAAAAGATATCAGCCCGATTAAGCACACTTCCAGTATGAGCACTTCCGTCCTCCATCAGATTTTCACATACAGACCTGGTCCGAACAGCTGAAGGGGCAGCGGAGCACAACCCGGGCACAATATTCACTCCTCTCGACCTGTCTCAATTCATGGGCATGGATCTTTGGAGAAAGAGTTACAGTGAGGCTTGAAGGTGTCGCTCCCACCTGTTCACTGCCGGTGGTCCCGACTTCGGAAACTTGTGCCGTCGTCTCGCGGAATCGGCGTCGTCGTCCGGGAGGGGTTGCCGCCGGCTCCGGTGCAGCCCTCGAGGGTTGTGGTATACCAGCTATTGCATGCTGTCCTGAGTTCGAAGCAGGGTCCGGAGGATGCTGTTGGCCGGTCTGAGGAACGTTGTTGGCAGGAAAGCTCGGCCGAAAGCTGTGTTGATTATTTGGCGCGAGGGGATACGTTTGGGGGGTAAGCCTGAGCCTGCGGGGAGATATACTGAGAGTTGTTCGGAGGAGCGACGGGTCGTGAGCTCACCGGAGCATAAAGCTGCTGGGGACTGGGGGGTGCATAAGGAGGGTGTACGGGGTAGCCACCGGGGGGAGGGGCATATAGAGGTTGCTGCCCGGTTTGGGGGTTCCATGAGTTCTGCTGAGGCATGCCACCTGGAACCGGAGGAGGAGGACCCGCCGAGAAAGGGATCACGGCAGGACCTGGTGGACGCAGTGGGTGTCCTGCTGGAGGACTCGGAATTCCATATGCTGAAGGAGACATAGCGGCCAAGTCAGGTGGAGGAGGAAGTCCTTGATAACCTCCTTGATACATAGGCTGCTGCTGTGGGTATTGTGCCTGCTGAGCAGGGGGGAAGTGACTGGAGTGGTTGCTGTAGTCAGTTTGTGGTATGGATCTCATGAAATCTGATTTGACGGTTTGTACAAGGTTCTCCACGAGCCGCCTCGCGTCTTCAAGTCCTCGGGGATTAGCACACGAGAGAGAGACGTGCAACGGTTCAGGGCTTTCGGCGGTGCCCGACCCCAATCCACGTAGCTGTGCGCTAGCTCCCGTTTCGGAAAAAATATGACCAAAATAGCTGTCATTGGGACCTCGGAGTCGCCCAGGAATATCGAAGGTCGCGTCGGCGGTAAAGCCAACATAGACAGAGAGGGTGCCTGTGTGCGCTGGTTGCTGGGTCTGACCGGGGGCGGGCACAGCATTGTAGCTGCCGGAATATGGCTGGTTCTGTCTCAAATTGGCTGCTCTGATTTTGCTTTGCACGTATTCGGCGGCTTCAGCGATTGCCTTCTTTTTGCTGTCCAGGTCGGTGATGTTTTGTGCGGCCTGAATTGCCAAATGTAGCGGTTTCTCTTCACTATCCGGCATGTTTGGAGGTCGATATCTACCCCTGCAAGAATACTACTCAACACTCAGTTATTCAACTGGAATCATAAGGGTCGAAATCGAGTTCAATCATACCTTGTGATGGCAACACATCCAAACTTCCGAAGGATCTCGTCCTGTGTGCTTCGCTTTGTCAGCTGGATACGTATATTAGATTCTGCGTCGTTGATCACGACCTCTTGAATAGGATTGGGATCTTCTTGTGGCACGGGCGGAGGGGCAGGCTTGATTGAGGGCGGGAGTATGCCTTTGGCAGCCATATCCTGCGAACAGGTCGGTTGATGAGCTCCAGCGCAAAATATGGATCGCATATCGAAACGAATACTCACCTGATTAATTTTTTGTAAGACAGCAGCAGCACCTTGCTGCGCCCTGGCAATTGTGGCTGCGTCAACAGGAACACCGCCCGAGACCGGCGCCTGCGGACCAGGAACATCCCATTTTCTCTTTCTACCCTCTGCAGCAGGCGCAGGAACGTCCCATTTTCTCTTGCGCGGTGCCCCCGTGGCATTATCAAGGCCGGTAGGGGTGCCCGCCTGCATATTATAATATTATCACCACCGAACCACCGAATTTCCGAGAAAATTAGCAGTCTGAAACAGCTCCACCGGAGCTTCCTCCTGCTCCTCGCTTGCCTGATGATCACCTGAAGCTGAACGCTGAAGTTGAACAAGGGCGCTTCCGCTCTCACTTGACGATTTCGGATCATTATCATACATCATTTTTTCATGGGTGAATTGTGAGATAGCCTGGTGGCAACAATTTTTATTCCTATTTAGCCCGCTGGCTTTAATAATTTATAGGGGGTACGTGAACGTACAGGTGGGGAAAAATCAATTTCCAAATTACTAGGTTGGTGGCCATTGAATTGAAGTAGACGTGTATTGACGATAGTTGGTATTAATCATACCCACTCATTGGTTTCAATGTATAAAAATGTATTGTACACGAGGGTGGGAGGCATATTTTCAGCATTTAGATAGGATGTTGATTATGGGTCATGTGAATTCGGCCTACATATTACGGTGATTTGGACTAATATATGATAGTTAGACTGGTTACAATTTCAAGTTCACCGGCTGAATTTTTATCATCTAATGTGGAGATTGAATATAGATGTTTAAATGAGAAATGCTATAGCTAATGCCGAACGAACTATAGGAAAGCAAAGTTAAGCAGTGTTAGTGCTGAGCAATAGTGGTTAGTGAGTGTTAGTGTTGAGCAATAGTGTTAGTGTTGAGCAATTCACATATTGAGGGTTGAGCGATTCATATATGGAATGAATATAGGTTTGACACAATTGAAAAAAATGTTTGAGTTAATGATGATTTTTCAAGAGCATGGGATTGTAATATAATCATTGGGCAAACATGTGAGTAAATTGGGTGATGATGACAAAATGTGCAAGGTAGTGCAAGTAGGCATTAAAAAAAATCAAATTTACCATAGTCTATAAGGCAGAGAGTTGACTAAGTGGCGGTTTGTATAACCGAATAGACATTCTTCAATGAAAGGGATGACCAGCTGTATATCTCTTGTGTGGCGCCAGAATACCGTCATATGGACCTGCCTTAATGAGATCATTAATTGCTTGTGGAATGGTGTCCTCGGCAATGTCAAACTTGTGAAAGTGGGTAGAGAGTGTGGTGATAGCCAGTTTTCGAACCCTGATTTCCTCCAGAGCTAAGGCCTTGATGTGATCCGAAGGGAGAATTGCGTGACAGCCAGTGGCCGGTGTGCGGGGTTTCTTTCCATCCTCAAGCTTTTGTTTGTCTCCTCTGAAAAAAGGCAGAGCATTTGACTTGATGTTTTCTGCAAAATGGTTGCCAACTAGTAAGTAACTTGGGATCTGTGAGGTGTGTATATGCGTTAATTCGTTGTCACACCAAAAGATGGCATAATGTTGGCCTGTGCTTAAAATGGTGTCACTAGGGGTGTTCTTGAACAGCTTTGCAGTGGCCTTGTGATAGCTATCTCGAAGGGCTCGTTTCTTCTGGATGGCAGTGAGCTTATTAAAGTCCACAATGATACCCAATGTTGGAATCTGAGATACGCCACCTGAATTGCAAAACAATGTTATGCTAAGATTAAGTGGTTAGCAAAAACAAAATTGCAAGGAATATTAGACAAGGAATAATACCTTGTTTATTGAAAACCCGAACAATTTGGTATTCAAAACCTATTGGCTTTGGATGTTCTGCAGGATTGGTGGTGTTATTCGGGTGTTGCTTTCGTAGAAGAAGTTGTTCCTTTGGATCATGGAACCTGCATAGTATGCCAGTGGTTACTATGGTTAACCGGTTACAGTTAAGCCTTTACTAGCAGTTAAGCCTTTATCAGTACCAAGCCAGTTCTTGGAATTTATTCGCCATCTTTAACATAATTTCATGTCAACCTCAAATTTGCCAGTCAGTAGAAATCTTGTCTCTTTTCAGGTTTTCAGTTCTACACATTGCACTAGTTCTAGGCATTCACTATTGCATAGCCAGTTTCTTCCATAAATGAAAGAAGATATTCAGGAAAGGAATTTGAGCTAGGAAATATAGATTACCTCCATGGCCCAATGCCAATATCTTGCGTTAGAGTTCTGGATAAGGTTTTTGGTGCCTTATATGACACTTCGGGTTCTTTCACGCTTCCGGGAGCCTCCCTGCGTTTCCTGTTCTTCTCAGCTGCATTAGCCTCTTTTTTCAATGGTCGACAGAAAATATGGCGCTTGGGATATTTCTCGTGAATTGGCAGGTGCAGCTTCTGTGTGACAGAACAAGGTATCGTTAATTGTGAAAGAGAACAAGGTATCGTTAAGTGTGAAGGACAAAGTATCGTTAAGTAAGTGGTTGGTTGGTTAACATGCAACATAGATCCAAAATAAGTTAACAAATTGTGACTCTCATCACACCTATTGGTTAAAGACCCTACAATCATGCAGGTGATTCTCAAACCAAAGTGGAAGAAGTAGCAAGGAGACCACATTTAGATAAATGAAATTGTGAATTCACCTCGTCATCACTGGGCATATCTTGTCCTAGAAGAGTCTTGTCGATGTTTATCGTATTGCCTCCAGATGAAGTATTTGATGTTATTTTTCCACTCACCAAAGAAAGTGTATCTTTTTGACGGTACCATAGATTAAGGCACGATGATGAGCACGCATACGGCATATTTAAACCCTCTGGAGCGTATGGATGCCCCTTAGATGCAGCATAGCTTATGATCGCTAGCTCCGTGAGTGGCAAGAGCCTATAGGAGGCTAATGCAAGTAGACGATGAGAAAGAGTAGCAACGGAGTTAGACATACGTGTCGAATCCTTGGTTTCTGCTATTGCAGCGACGGTCGCATTAAGGCACTCCACTATATGGCGAGGACCGAGACCTGTTCTAAAATGTATGTTAGATTGTTACATTTTCGGCAGTTATCAAAACTTGAATGGAACAATACTCGGAATCCAAAAGTTGGTTTCACCTGGAAATGCAGATTCATGAACTGTTGTGGTACCAAACAACTCCAGTAATGTAGTTCCTTCAAAGTAATCCTTGAAAGCATATTGATATTCGGGGAGTTCTTGCACAAAACCACATAACATAGCTATGTGCTCCATGGGGCTAGTAAACGGGTCCAGCCGGGTTTTCCAGACGTTTGATAGCTTGCAATCCTTTTCGTTAGTTTTGGTGTCCCAGATAGGAAGATGGTCCTCGGTGTCCCATTCAAGTACCTGCGGCACATATAGGTTAGTCGAGTATTGCGCAGTGGAAGCGTGGTGGGCCCATAACCTACCGGAATATCCAAGTACACTAGATATCAGAAAGTCCCGTACTCGTGTGGATAAACTGTATGAGATAAATAAACCCTAAGCTAGATATACCCGGAACGGTCTCGGACGGTCTCGGAGTCTAGCCTACCTGTGACACAGTGTGTGTCACAGTACGAACCTACAGATCAGTCAGTAGTCCAGTGTTGGTCCTAGGGATCTGTCATAGGGGCCTGACCGGGACTCCCAGTCAGGGCTGCCTATACAGATTTCAGCAATGTTAGCAAACAAATGCCAGTGTTAAACAATACTAGGTTCATGAAATTTAATTGCATTTGATCTTAAAGTCGGTGTCAGTGAGAGGCCAAGGATTTCACATTTTAAATTGAAATGGGGTTTGGGCTTTGTTATTTGGATTTGCATCTGGCTAGTGTACTCTTGTACTCTCTCATGCATTTCTTATCACAAAAAGAGCTTTTGGATTTTGGCCAAAAGGCTTAGTTGTAGTCAGAAATCCATCCTTCATGCCCTATGCTCTATTGACTCACTTGTCACCCGGCCTTTTACAATAAGCTTCAAGCCTCAGATTCAGCCTTCATGTAGTGTCTTTGTGCCGCACATTGCCTCCTTATTGTCACTCTTCATGCAACTCATCAACCTCAACTATTGTGTACTCATATGCAACATTATCACACAGTCAGCTCTCAGATTCGGCGCTTAGGTTCTGGCATTAGGCTCTGAGATCTTGATTCCTAGGCTTTCGCCTAAAGTTTATTCATTTGTCTATTATAAGTATCATTGTTTTACCTAGGGTATTGATTGAGGTATTGGTTTGAACTAAGAGCATTGACTTTATTGCCAAGTAAACGTTGAGCTTACTTGTATTCAAAGCTGGCAGTAGGCATGTGAAAGTTGGGAAATATTATATGGATGTTTCAAAATCAATGCTAGATTTAAGCATAGGCAGGAACTTGAGAATTGAAGTATAGGGGCTTACTTTGAGAGGTCTTTCTGCCCAGGCTTGTTCCTCCACAATTAGGTACTTTTTGGCATGCTCGACTGTGTCAGTATCATGGAAATTGAAATTTCGTACGTCGATTCGGACTGTAGCGGCATCATTGGCTCTTGTGCTGGTAAAACAGATAAACCCACTTCCATCGCTTACTGTCATACTCCATACTGGCCGTGGCTTATATTCATAGCCGTTTTCTGCATCATAAACCAAATTCACTTCAGTATGCTGCAATGTACAAGAACACAAACACAATATGCAAAGATTATAAAACATTTGCCATTGCTTACCAGCGGTATAGCCATTTGTGTGTGCCTCTTTATTATAGAAAGGATACGTCTCACTCAATGCCTTCTGGACATTATCGCTGTAGGCGATCTGACCAGAGGTACCCAGTCCAATAAGTATAAATTTGCAGTCTAGAGATACCATATCATTTGGCCGTGATTCATGCTTTCGGGCAAGTAAAATACCAATTCTCTTCCCCAAAGAAGAAACGGAGGCGATGTAGACATCTCCACCTTGTATCCACTTATTGAGTCCCTCAAAAGAGGTTGCCAAACAGGGACCACCCATATTTGTCCAGCCGTTAGGATCTCGTTGTGCACGTCTTCCCAATGCTTGAAATCCAAGTAAAGATTTGTCCGCTTTGAACAAGGTGACAATCATTAGTATGTACAACATTTGTACCAGGATTTCTGTTTTTTCCGGCATATCTGTTAGGAAATGAAAACCCCATAGCAGTAAATATTAAAAAGTCTCACCGTAGGCAAATACATCAGACAAAACCTCGATTGAAAATTAGCTAAACTGTGTTAAAATTGGTATATGTGATGAAATATCTTGGTAACCCCACTTGTATTTGTAGTGGTCCAAATAGTACAGGAGAAAACTTATGGGCCAGTTATCATACGAATAACTTGTTTTAGCAGTTTTAACACTAGGGGGCTAAGACCTTTGACATTTACTTAAAAGGGGTATGGGAGCGTACCTAGTACAGCAAAGCTTGTGAGCCACCTCAACATGTATGTGGTGTGAGACTTCTTTACCAACCGGATTTGTGGGAAACCTCATCCACAGGAAGGGCTAGCGCTTCATTCTCTTCTACAGGTAGGGCTTGTGAAGCACCTTGCCTGTAGGAAAAGTTTTGTACCAACCTTGTCCACAGGAAGGCTAGTGGGTCTTCCTTTATCACAGGAGGGCTTGTGAACCAACCCATACACAGGAGGGCCAGTGTGACATCCTTTACCACAGGAGGTGCTTGTGGGCCATCCATACTTACTGGAAGGCTTGTGAGCCAATCTCATCCACAGAAGGGCTAGTGGGCCATCCTCATCACAGGAGAGCTAGTGTGACATCCTTTATCACAGGAAAGTCTTGTGATACAACCTCATCCACAGGTATGTCTAGTAGGCTCTCCTCATTCACAGGAGAGCTCGTGTGCCATTCTTAACCACATGAAGGGCTTGTGGGCCAACCATCACCACTAGAAGGCTAGTGGGCCATCCTCATCCACAGGAAGGGCATGTGGGCCATCCTCTACCACAGGAAAGACTAGCGGGCCATCCTCATCCACAGGAAGGGCTAGTGGGCCATCCTTTACACAGGATGGTCTTGTGAACCATTTACCCACAGGAAATGTGTGAGTCAACCTCATCCACAGGAAGGGCTAGTGGGCCATCCTCATCCACAGGAAAGGCTAGTGGGCCATCTCAACCACAGGAAAGGCTAGTGGGCCATCCTATATCACAGGATGGTCTTGTGAACCATTTTTTCCCACAGGAAAGTGTGTGAGTCAACCTCATCCACAGGAAGGGCTAGTGGGCCATCCTCATCCACAGGAAGGTCTAGTGGGCCATCCTCATCCACAGGAAAGGCTAGTGGGCCATCCTTTAACACAGGATGGTCTTGTGAACCATTTTTTACCCACAGGAAAGTGTGTGAGTCAACCTCATCCACAGGAAGGGCTAGTGGGCTATCTTCATCCACAAGAAGAGCTTTTGGGCCATCCTCATCCACAGGAAGGCTAGTGGGTTATCTTCATCCACAAGATAACTGGTGGACCTTGAAGGCATGTAAGTTGATTTGATGTTTCTTGAGAAATGTATGTATGATTACATTGATGATAAAGTGTATAAATACAGAAATTTGGTTGGATCTGGATGCGTTGGTAAAGGAATTTCTCGGTATGTTTGGTCATTAAAATTGTCTATAAGAACCCATGAATGATCATGTTTTACAGAAATGTAAAAATGAGACCCAGTATAATGCGCAACCCCTGTCAAATCATATCTATGTGTATCACCATTGGCCAGGATCAATATATTTTCGGCTGCACATGGGATGATGTTTACATGTGGGGTGTTGCTTCTGATGGTTGCAACATTAATGATGATAGAAGTTGGTGGGGAATTTATCTGTTGGTAAAGGTGTTCGGTCTTGGACAAATTGTCTGCGACATCAGTAATCGCTAAATCGTTTGTAAGGGTTTCGCTTACAAGGGATACACAATGTGTACATGTGGAAACATGGGGACGTTTAGTGTAAAATTCGATCAACTTGAATGGATCTACGTGATCACACTTGAATAATTGACGGTACGTGTATAAGATATTTAAACACCATGAATGTGGACTCCAGGGACAAGCAAATGTAACCTTAGTTTTTTCAGCATTGCAAGCACTGCATTTGTAATGCTGTTGTATATGTAGGGCTACACTGTCAGAAGATTTTGAGAAAATTGTTCTAAAAGTGACATGTAATGAACCAAAGCGCCCATTGGCACCATCTTCATGCAAGGTAAGATAATGACGTAATTTATTTCTACAACAAGAAATATCATTGGCAATTCCTTGGTATCGAGCCCAAATACTGTCATAAACTAATTGAGTAAGTGTGTGATCAGATGATGAAAATATGTGTTTGGTAGATAGATGATATAACCATTCGATGCACGGATCAACAAAGCATGAGTTGGCTTCCCAAGGGATGTGCACAATTGATGAATTGATTGGTAATAAAGTATCTACAACATTTATCGGTGTAGTAGACAAACTGCTTGTGGAATTATTGTTTGGATTCACGTCATCTTCTGCAATAGGTGTGATCGTATATACTAACATGTACGCATCGTTTGCTAAACTTGATATTTTAATTTCAGATACATTGTCATCATCACATTGTATCCAGCTTCCATTTTGTTGGAGTATACAGCATGTATAGTGCCCTGAAGAAATGTTTTGACCAAAATGCTTCACCACTCCTATCAATTTATAGGTGACATCATGATGTGCAAGTTTGAGGTCCTTTGAGCACAATGTTTGTGTAATTGAGACGTGTATAGGCAACTTTTCACCGCGATTATCGTATTTTGCAATCAACATGACTAAGGTTTTTGGTAGTTGTTCAAACGTTTTAAGTTGAAAAGAAAAGAAAAAAGAAAAAACCACGCCCTGTTGGGCGTGTGAGTAAATTAATTTCCCAGGCCCTACTCTGGGCCTAGACAAGTTACCAGATGTGCAGATAAGTAAATTACTTCTCCTATGGCTACGTGTGTGCAGACGAATTGCTAGTTTATCACTAGTTAGCACTAAGATGGGGAAGGATGCTTCTATTACATGAGCAACAGTTGCACCCACTCCGATCCGGCTGCTGCCTCTTTTGTGTGGGCAAAGGATTCTATTTGTCGATCTGTTTCCGGCAGTTTTGCCCCCCCTGCTTATTTATTTATCGGTGCAGAGTCCGACGATGCCGCTGAGGATTTTCTTACTTTCCCCACTGCAGCACGCTGCAAGAGATCCAAGCTATAAAAACCTTTTCAGGAAAAGTGGTTCTCGTGCGCGGCGCTCTTCCCTGTTCTTCTCCACCGGGATGTTAATACCTCATCACACCTTAATACGGCTATTGTGAACTAGTGTCGATTACTGAGAGAAGGGGGCGTCTTTCGATGCCAGCTGTCGCAGCTAGCTAGGTATGGGACTCCGCAGGATTGACTTATACGTATTTTGCCTCTGAGACCCTGGGCGCTTTTTTGATTTGTCAGGTGGTTTCGAAGCTGTAGGCAGTGGCTCTGAGCGTTTGCGTGTCTGTAGGCGTTTGTGATTCTCCGAAAGGATCCTGTCACCACAGTCGCTTGGGATGGCGACACTGTGTGCCTGTTTCGTTGTTTCCCGATGCGTCCGTAGATTTGCAGTTGCTGTGTCTGCAGTAGCCATGGCTTCAGGTGTAGATTCCGTTGGATTCGTCTTCGCAGGCTGCTCTGCGCCACTATTTACAAATTGTCTCGCCACTCTATTTGCGTTCCGTAATATTTTCCGTCTGACTGTTTTCGCGCTAGGACCCTGCTGAGATGCGGTTCCTAGTGGGGAGTTGTCGCGCCCTCTTTGATTACTTTTCTTCTCTGAGATGATGGCACGTTCTGCTGTGGCTACAGTCGCAACTGCGTTGGCGCCTACTAGCCTAACTGCCTCGAGCAGACTTTTTGTCACTACTTGCGAGTCTGTGAGATTTGTAAGGCATGTTTCCGCTGCTGCGTCTGCCTCCACCTGCTGCAGTGCGGTAAAATTCCTTTCTGTTACTTTCAGTAAGCGCAGTGCTGTTGAGGCACTACTCATTATTTGTTTGAGATGGACTTCAAGACTCGTAAGTAGCGGCTCAGCAGCCGAAGATTTCCGGCCGTATTTCGACATACTGAGCTCCGCTCGTCTCAAAAGGCGTCAAAGATACTACGTGAGTATCATAAAAACAAAAATAAGCCGCTGAATATCCATAATATTTATCAAAATAAAATTGACATAAGGCGGCGGAAATTTTGCAGACGCGTTTGCCGGACGTTGAAAAGTGTGTCGCGTTTTAAGTTGTGCATTAATACTACTGTTAATGTTGCACACAGGGCATTGCCATAGAATGTTCGTACAACCAAGGGCATGATTAATACAAGCCTTCAAGGATATAGTAGATTTAGATGTAGGTATATTCAAAATGAAAGTTGTATCTCGAATTAGATTGTGCACCTGACCATTACATCCATTATTCTTACATATACGTGTGTATCTGTATTTTCCTTGAAATGATGTTATTATCGGTAAAATCGGATTAAGTAAATTGAGCAGTTTCACAAAAAACTCTCCCGCATCATGTTGAGACGAGTTGTTATATTCTGGAAGACGTTGTCGAATATGAAATAAACATTGTTCGGGTTGTACAGAAGCTCCTGTTGTTATTTGAGTTGACAAGGAATGTAAAGCTGAAATTAGCCCCTGGATGTTGTCTTTTGGTTGAATTGCGTGTGCAAAGTGATTTAAGTAACAAGGAACTTTTGTCAATATGTGCATCACTGCAGAGAAGTAGCACGTATTTCCAAAGTTTGGAATACCACTATGTAATACACTACTTTGAGATACAATGATCGGTTTGGGGGCATTCTTGGGAGATGTCTTGGCGGGTTGTTTGCGATCCACAGGCATGGATTCAGTGGTAACAAACACCATTGGTGTATCAATGTATACATCAACGTGTTCGCTTTTTAAACAAGACAATCTTTCATACTCTAGTTGAATTGATTTTCGCACTGAAGCGTGCCGATTTGAGGCAAAATGAAAGTTAAGTAAAGGACTTATCAAGAATACATCAGTAATGGATTGTGCACGTGATATTGCGACATATTCTAAACCTGGAGCAAAGCATTCTTTTTCATTTTCAGTGGGACACACGACCAATCCGTGTTTTGCGGTTAATCCCTGGCTTTTGTGTATAGTTATACAATGGGCTGTCTTAAGTTTTAGTTGTTTTCGTACATACTTTTTTGATAATTTTGATCGACTTGCTTCAGCAACAAATGGCACAACCCTGGGAATCGTTAAACTGATTGACTCCCCTTGATAACCCCATCCATCACCACCATCCATTTGCACAAACACAATTGGGATTTCATAGTTATCTTTGACAGCATCCATTACTGATGGCAAATTTTTTTCATACGGCTGTCCTGAGAATCCAAAACCTATCACAGTGCCTTGTGCGCCATTGTACAATCCTAGTTGTGTTCCTGAATTGCTTGTACTCATCACTCTACTCCCGACAGCTAAATCTAGATGCACATCTTGAATATCATTATGGTCTGGCAGACTTTTAGATGTGCTTTTAGAAATTTTGGATAGCTCATATTGTTTTCCCTCTGTCACTACATCACCATTTGCTGAATAATGTCTCGCGTGTATCCTAAAGTGTGTGTTTCCCGATTTCACTAGATTTTCAAAACAGATTTTGTTGATTTCATTCACTTTATTATGAGATGCAGCAACCCACATAGCATTTGGAGGAGCTTTTTTCTGAGCTTCGCTTACACTTCCACACAAACAATGTTTCCAGAAACTTGCAAATTGGTCGATTGAAGGGAGTCCAACACGAGCTGCCTTGCAGAACTCTGCCAGAAATGGCAAGGGACCTCCCTCTTTTGACTGGTGTCGGACATTTTCAGTAAGCTCAATATATGATGTAATAGAATTCCAGATTTTTTCCCTTGCACGCATGCACTATAATATTCCGGGTTGTTTGTTTTTAATGTTGGGTTCTGATACACGGCAGCACCAAATGCCGGTAATTGATAGAGATCACCCAAAATGATAACATGAATTCCACCAAATGGTAATTGCTTATCAGTGTTATTGTCTGGTGAGGATCTTACTGCACACATGCGTTTATGTATATCATATAATTCAGCTAAACCGATCATTGATATTTCATCGATTATTAAAAGCTTACAATCCTTCAATTTACGTGACAAACTATCTGCTTTGTTTTGAGATAATGGAGCGGTTACATTGCCATCTGTGGGTGTTTTTAAAAAAGCGCTCTGCCATGTGTACCCAAATATATTAAAGGCTGCATTGCCTGTGGGAGCTACAACTAAGGTGTTTCCATGTAAACCGCTTGCCTTGCCATATATTAGTTGTGCTTTTTTTTTAATGGATTGTATTAAAAAACTCTTTCCCGTACCACCTTCACCTGATATGAACATTCTAAGTTGATTGGGATCCTCACCAGTTAAGTGGGATGTCACTTTGTCGTATGCACGTTTCTGTTTTTCAGTCATACCAGTGATCATATGGTCAAGTGCTGTTTCTTCATCTTCCTCATTTGATAATGGTACCTTTGTACCAGCTTTTATTAGTTCGAGTTCTTCATTTGTCGTCGCTCTATTAGCGTTTTGAAGCGAATTCAAATGAGCCTTTAGGTTGTTGGCAACAAAATTAGCAAGAAAGGCCTTTTGGTTGATTGAAATATCAGTTAATATGTTACTGAGATTGTTTTCAAAGTTGTACACTTGTTGTGGGGTATCAGCAAATTCGTGTTTCGTGGAACACTCTGGTTGATAATCATTTTCACAAGTATTTTCTGACGGGTCGTGTGTTGGGGTTCCATTTTGTTTCAAAATATCTTCACTTTTTTTTATTGTTTCAAGAGTTGATAAAACGTAAGTCGGCAACATTTGGTTTTTAATTAATGTATCTAGTCGTTCAATGGCTGTTGTTGATATATCCAGCCATTTTTCTTCTTGACCATTAGGCCAAATTGAATGTAACATCATTGTGCTGTAACAAGAATCTTCATTTGTCAGATCAGTCGGATAGTATGGGCATAGTGAAATGACCTTAGGTGAATTATAAGGAGTGAATACAACGTTTGATACTCTAAACTTCTCCAAATGTGATGGAACACCTTCACTAGACATTTTTATTAACACCGGGTTTTCTTTGACATGATTATCATTTGGATACTTCTTGGGATTATATTCTCGAAACGAAAAGTAAGTCAACAATTGATGAAATGTAACTTTACAACCCCCGACTGTATTTTGTTGTTTCACGAATTTGGTGTAAGCCTGTCGCCGGCCTTGTTGTGTGGATGGGGACATATCGATTGCGGATTCTTGTTTGCCCATTTCAGTTAGTGTAGTCTCATCTGTGATGACCGATGACGGGATATCATGATGTTTAGCTGTATTGATACTAAGAACTCCCCTGGAACATTGTACAAACGGAAGACGAAGTAGAGTCCAACAAGCTTGCATTGCACCTACCTGGGTAGCCTCAACGAGCGCATTGGCAACAGTAGACAACCGTTGTTTGTCTGTGATAGCATTGCTTTTAAGAATCAAATTGGCTACCTTCTTGGTAACAAGGTTACGAAGAATAACTGAATCCGGTGCCTCTGCTTTAGAACAATAAGATGCACAATACTCTGCAGCTCCAACATCGTTATCAATATATTTTACATTCATGTTGCCGCCAGCAGCAATTGCTAGTAGTGGACTGATAATGTAATTATTCAACCAAAGATTATTTCGAGGTGGGTGTACATGCACACGCTTTCTACCTTTACCATCTTTTTCTTCCACTATTGTGGCAGAATTCGGGTTTGTTTTGCGACATATCCAACCCAAGGATGAAAATCCAAAACGACAAACCTTGTTAAAAGACCTTGTGCTATATTTAAAGCAAGTTTGGGTGCATCTGTGCATTTGATTAGCAATTTGTAACCGGCGATACCATATTTGTACCAATTTTTGACCGATACCAGTTTCATTTGTGGAAGTAATTTTTGGAGGAGATGTCGTTTGTGTGCCAATAGGAATGCTTTGTTGATTGGTAGTGTCATCATGTGTGTGTGGTATGGTGTCTTTCGGTAGGGGGTCAGTTAGTAAATTTTCTGAAACGTTTATGGGCACACATTGGGGTTCTGTTTTTAAAGGTAAATGAAGTGAGGAAGAGTGGTCCACATGCAAAGGTGGGTCAGATTGTGCATCACCATTGAAATTTGTTTTAGAGGTAGGATGATCGGCCTGATTTGAGGATCGCGGTGTGTTTTTGTGAGTTGAGGGTGGTGTAAAGTCTAGTGGTATGCCATTCATATATAAATTGAATTCAGACTTACAAGGGTGATCTTGTTCTTTAAAATAACTTCGTGCTGGCAACCATGATGCATGCTTTTCTTGCATTTTGTCATCACCGATGATTCCGTCATTCATTGTAAAGACATCATCGGCGTCATTTCTGTCCATTAAATTGCATGTGATCACTTTTTCAACACATCGTAAGACTTCCTCTTGCTTTTCGGGGTCTTTCGATGACAAATTTGTTTTATAGATTTTGTCAATTAGGTTTGAAATCCATAACAAGCTATGACAGTGTGGCGAACCTCGCATTTGAAATTCGATTCTTCGCCACCAATCGACAACAGTTTGTCCGAATGGTTTAGATTTAGAATGGGCAATTAATTTTTCCCATATACATTCTTGTTTTTTATAAAACAATCGACATGCCAAGGCTGGATGATCTCTGAGTAAATTTATCCTTTCTGCTTGGGGTATTTCATTTCCAAGTGTGTCATATTGTTCAAGGATCGGAATTTGTGATTGATCTCGGGTAATTGTGGAATACAAGCGATTATGATGTCTGTCCGCTGGCGCAAAAGTTAAAAAATATCGTAAAGAGCTACCCATTTGCATGAGTTTGCTACTAACCATGGATAACAACTTGCGTCTTTCGTGTTTAATATAAACGGGGGTTCCTGGCAAGCTGCGACCATATGGTACAAGTCGAGCGAGAACCAATTCAATTTGTTGCTGCAATTTTGTTTTAGTTGGCGTAGATAAGGTTGAAGCAGCTTTATTCTTCAACATTTCTAATGCCCCGATTACTTGTTCAACAGTTATTTTATCGGATGTAAGTGGATTAGTGTCATCTGCGGTGTCAGGTTCATGTTCGTCTAGGTGTTCTTTGACAGCAACAGTACTCACACCTCCTATTTTCCTGCGCATTACATATGTGTAGAAACAAAAAATATAGGTTGCACATTTTTGAAATCGTCTATCACCACCTCGTTCTAAGGTGATTTTAACGAAGTCATTATTATCAAGACCATGCATGTCACTTGGGCCACCTACGCCATATGGAAACAAATTCGGGAAACATTTTTCGTAAAAAAAGCTGTCATTGTGCGGATGGGCAAACTTGAAAGTGGAATCTCGAGTCATAACAGGGGTTGGTTTTTTAGTTGCAACCTCTGCGAGATGGTTTAATTCGGTTAACGGATTTGTGCTTGTTTGCAGTAAAATTTCAGTTATTTCACCATCTGGATCAGGAATATGTTTATTGCATACACCTTCAACATTATCGTCAGGTCTATTCTCTTTATAAGCTTCGCTTACAGCATGATCTTCTTCATCGTCCATTTCAAATTGTGGTACTTGTGATGATTCTTCATCGCATAAATCACTGAAATCGATTGTCAATTCACCTCGCTCAACCGCCATTTTATATAGATGATTATGCTTAATTAGCCACTGCAATGCTTCTTTCACACGATTGGGCCTAAATATGTGATCTTTATTATTCTTACTTTTTGGGTGTCGCAAGATACAAGTTGAGTCAATTTCTGGCATACGAGGAAGTTTTTCGGCTACTTTAGCGACGTCATTTACGACTGTGTATCTTGATCCACTTTTAGACCCCCTACAACCATATGAAGGCAAAGTGGTGCTATTTAATATTGGATTGAATAATGCTATCATGGACACTTCAACAACATTCAAATTCAAAAGTTCAGATGGAATAAACCCTGGCCACAAGAAATTTAAGGCTGCTTCTTTTGGAATAAAGTTGTCGATCCCATCATCATTACCATTCTTTGATTTTTCAGTTTCCTTAACTGTTACATTATCATCTGAATTGAAGCCTGTATCATCATCATCATCGATGTCAGAGTCAAACATAGGGGGTTCTTTACGTTTTCTAGAGTTTATTGGTGCATTACTTGTCCCATCGTCCATAAATGAAAAAGTATCATTTTCAGTGGTTGGACCTGATTTCATTTGTTTATAACACCTTTTACATACATGCGAGCCCAACTTCAGAAAGCCGTTATCATCAAAAGCACCTTTATAAGCTGTGTTGTATATGCCATTTGAAGTTGATGTCATTTTAGTGAACTTTGTGACAAATTGGGATATAGCTTGCTTTAAATTACCCTTTGTTTCTGCGTCATCCCGTGTGCATTGCATTTCATTCAACCCTCCCTCATGTAAACAGACACAACAAGTACAAAAGGTGGTTTGTTTCGAATACTCATCAAAATAAGTTTTTGGATCAATATTTTCAGCTGATCCTTTTGTGTCAAATACATTTTCTATATCTAATTTCTTTCTAGCTCTATACTCATGATTTCTTTTGGCTGTTTGTGCTCTTATCTTATCAGGTGAATGCTTTGCTGGCTTGTTTTGTTCTTCTGGGTTGGCAGAAGAGTTGTCCTTATTTGACGCAAGGTTAGGCTCACATGCTGACACATCTTGTGTGGTGGGTACGTGTGGTAGGATGTGATCAACGTGCATTGTTTTTGTATCTAATTTCTTTCTAGCTCTATATTCACGATTTCTTTTGGTATTTTGTGCCCTTATCTCTTCAGGTGAGCGTTTTATTGGCTTGTTTTGTGCTTCTTGGTTGGCAGAAGAGCTGTCCTTATTTGACGCAAGGTTAGGCTCACATGTTGACACACCTTGTGTGGAGGGTACGTGTGGTAGGGTGTGATCAAGGTGCATTGTTTTTGTATCTAATTTCTTTCGAGCTTTATATTCACGATTTCTTTTGGCTCTTTGTGCCCTTATCTCTTCAGGTGAGCGTTTTACTGGCTTGTTTTGTGCTTCTGGGTTGGTAAAAGAGCTGTCCTTTTTTGATGTAAGGCTAAGCTCACATGCTAACACATCTTGTGTGGTGAGTATGGGTGGTAGGGTATGGTCAATGTGCATATCTGTATTTTGCTGTGTGCTAGAAACCTTGGCCGAGTCTGAAAGTTCATCTTCACAACCACCGCCTAACATGTTATCTATTTGTAGTGTAGACCCTATTATACCATGAGGATACCATGATGTCACACAATCAAAAAAGGTATCATGCCTATTATTGTCATCCATAAAAGATGTGTAGCTGTCAAAGTACATGTTATCATCAGGTATTCTATGATCGTCATCAAAAAACATGTTACAATCAAAATATGTGTCATCACAAGTTTGTAGTGTATTATCATCCTCAAAATAACTGTTACAATCAAAAAATGTGTTGTTATCATTCAGAATGTTATGAAAATTAGGCTTGAATAGCTTGTTCCTTTTTACAATATGTTTATGCACATAATGTAACATGCTTTGCCCAAGATATATGTAAGTAGTACAACTTGGTATACAGCTGGCAAGAAAAGATGGTAATAAATCCGATAGTTGAGGTGTATCAATTGATGGCCAATTTTGTCGTCTTCTTATATGACGAATTCTTAAGATTTTTGTATATGATGTAAGCAATCCAAGACCTTCATTTATAAGTAACAAAGATGACACATCAACATACCTCATCCACGCGGGTGTGTAGAGATTATAATGGTTATTTTGAATGACATATTGAATTGAGAACAGCATCTTATGAACCATATCAAGACTTGTTTTAGGGATGGAATAAATTGTTGACAACAATGATTCGATTGATGATAATTGAGTTTGATGTCTAATACCTGTATCATTGATTTTAGCATCTATAACGAATCCATATTCACTTAAAGATATGCCATATGAATTTGTACTTAACCTACTATTGGATAGGTAATTAACATCCGGACCAACCAGCAAAGTCAGCATGGCTAAAACTAGAAATAATTTGCATTTTAACATTGTTAATAATGAATTTCCAATCTAAATTGAAAGAATTACCTGTGATAGCTTCCTTCTATGTGATAGCTTCCTTCTAATGATTGAAGTAAACAATGGTAAACTACTTGAAAGTGATTCCTGTGTAAAAAGTAACATATCCACCACATTGCCAAGTTAAAACAAGTGTACTCCCTTCATTTTATTACTAGCAATCCTTTAATTCATTTCCACTACTCCAAGCCAACACTATACATGCTCTAGCCATCCAGAGTGGTAGCCATTTATGGCCAATCCTTGCTCATTGCAAACCTCACCAAGGCGCGGCACCTCGCTCACCACACCCCTTGCCGCGGCGTACAACCCCGCTCACCAAACCTCCACCAAGGCGCGCCACTTCGCCCACCACACCCCTTGCCAACTCGCTCAACGCAAACCTCACCAAGGCGGGCACCTCGCTCACTACTCACCACACCAAGGCGTGCCACGGTGCTCACCATACCCCTTGCCAAGACGCGCCACCCCGCTCACCACACACCTTACGAAACAACCACCTCGCTCACCACATCTCTCACAAAGGTGTCACCTTGCTCATTGCACACGTCACCAAGCAGTTCTTTTGGCTCGCTCACCACACACCTCACCAAAGCACGCCACCTTCCTCATCACTAAGTAAACAAGAGTACGGTTGGTTGAACACATTTTTATTGATGGACATATTACGGCAAATTCAAAACCTAGCACCTTTTACAATCCCCAATACACAAAAGCGTGACGTCATAAAACAGACTTTTTCAAAGAGGGGGACAATCTAAAGATTTTTCCCCAATATCAATGTCGACCACATCCATATATTTATGCTCTTTATCTATCTATTATAAACAATATTAATTATTAATATTTAAAATATTATACTGAACGCTGAACGCTAACGTGATACCGTGAGAATATATAATACTGAACGCCGAAATGAAGTCTCTAAATAAAAAGAGCGTGAGCGCGAGTCTCTAAAAACTTATACGCAACAAAACATATCCACGATGGACATTTTGTTAGCAGCTTTCATCTCAACGACGCAAATTGAAAGTAACCTCCCAAAAATCGTCACGCTAAGCTAGGCTATAAACTACTACACTATACGTCTCCCAAAGCTAGGCTATAAACTACTACACTAATACGTCACGCAAAAGAGCGTCACGCAAAGCAATGTTCGTTCTGTAATAGCTGGTTTCTGCGAAATCAAACCTCTAAAAATTTATACACAAAAGCGTCACGTCATAAAACGGACTTTTTCAAATACGCTGGATGCCAATGCCCCTAACCCTACCCCCCATAGCCCAAACGGACCCTCCCGGGTGCTCACGAAGCCCCTTCCACCCATCCATATACCAAAATGCTCCTAAGAGCCTGCACTACAAGGCTGTGCAATGCATCATCTGACAAGCTCCTTGCCTCCCTCACCAGACCCTATCCTGTATGACAGCTGATGATACGCTGGATGCCAATGCCCCTAACCCTACCCCCCATAGCGCAAATGGACCCTCCCGGGTGCTCACGAAGCCCCTTCCACCCATCCTTATACCAAAATGCTCCTAAGAGCCTGCGCTACAAGGCTGTGCAATGCATCATCTGACAAGCTCCTTGCCTCCCTCACCAGACCCTATCCTGTATGACAGCTGATGATACGCCGGATGCCAATGCCCCTAACCCTACCCCCCATAGCCCAAATGGACCCTCCCGGGTGCTCACGAAGCCCCCTCCACCCATCCTTATACCAAAATGCTCCTAAGAGCCTGCACTACAAGGCTGTGCAATGCATCATCTGACAAGCTCCTTGCCTCCCTCACCAGACCCTATCCTGTATGACAGCTGATGATACGCTGGATGCCAATGCCCCTAACCCTACCCCCCTAGCCCAAATGGACTCTCCCGGGTGCAAGAGGGGGCCGGGGGGGGAGGAAGGGGGGGGCGCACGGATGGATCCTCGTCTTCAGGACCCTAAGGTAGTACGCCCCCGGTCCCGCACCACAACAAAGCTCACTTGCTGCGCGGTAAAGGTACGTCCTGGACCTGAAACTTCAGTTGGTCCCGTTCGGTTGGTACTCAACCGCAAATCATGTACTTCTCCCTGGACCCGTATCCGCTGGACGAAAAACAACTGTAAAGCGCCAAGATGAGAACAAATAACAAGATCGCATTTTCAATCAACGGCATGAGCATCCGGGAGAGGACCTGAAACTGAAGTCTCTTCTTGGTGTCCGTCTTAGGGGCACCGGTCCCTCCCCGAGGTGCCTGAACAGCCTCAATTTCTGCCTGCCATACCACCCGAAGGGTAGGTGATAGGTCCATGGACCCAGGGTGGGTACAAGGGCTTGGTGGTAGGTCCATGGACCCAGGGTGGGTCCAAAAGTCGATCCTTCCGGCAACGCTCAGTAATTGCAACGCAATGGTGCTTCAGTGCACTCACAAAGACCACCTAACTAGAGCATTTAAAGACGGGGGGGGTAGGTGGTAGGTCCATGGACCCAGGGTGGGTACAAGGGCTTGGTGGTAGGTCCATGGACCCAGGGTGGGTCCAAAAGTCGATCCTTCCGGCAACGCTCAGTAATTGCAACGCAATGGTGCTTCAGTGCACTCACAAAGACCACCTAACTAGAGCATTTAAAGACGGGGGGGGTAGGTGGTAGGTCCATGGACCCAGGGTGGGTACAAGGGCTTGGTGGTAGGTCCATGGACCCAGGGTGGGTCCAAAAGTCGATCCTTCCGGCAACGCTCAGTAATTGCAACGCAATGGTGCTTCAGTGCACTCACAAAGACCACCTAACTAGAGCATTTAAAGACGGGGGGGGTAGGTGGTAGGTCCATGGACCCAGGGTGGGTACAAGGGCTTGGTGGTAGGTCCATGGACCCAGGGTGGGTCCAAAAGTCGATCCTTCCGGCAACGCTCAGTAATTGCAACGCAATGGTGCTTCAGTGCACTCACAAAGACCACCTAACTAGAGCATTTAAAGACGGGGGGGGTAGGTGGTAGGTCCATGGACCCAGGGTGGGTACAAGGGCTTGGTGGTAGGTCCATGGACCCAGGGTGGGTCCAAAAGTCGATCCTTCCGGCAACGCGTAAACACTGCATATACATAAAAGCTAGGAGTTCTAGACAGCTACCTTAATGTCCTGAAGATATGTGTCCATGGACTCATACTTCACACCTTTCTCCTGCGTAAAAAAAAGGCGAAGCAAAGGAAACCTCATTGTAAGTGGCTGCTTCACTCTGACATGCGCCGAACAAGTAGTGAACACAAACAAGGAAAATATCGCACCATCTCGAAAACTCCCTTCACCACCTTATAATTATTCGCCTCCTCCGCGAGGAATTCCTCGTAGGTCCAATAGGTGCGAGGTTGAAGCCTTAGGCTATCAAGCCACCGGAAGGGTTTGGCGGTGTTGTTGACTCCACCACGCAACAACACCGCAAAATGAGCACGACCGTCCACGGTTTCCAGGAAAACGAGATACCTGCTCCCTGCTGGCGCCAGAGGCACATCATCGCCAAGCACCGTCACGTAGTCCCTGAAGGGGCTACATGCGGTGCGGGTGACCTCACTCAAAACGAAACCTAAGAAGGCCAACTGGGCTTTGATGACTTGGATATCGTAGTCGACGGCGTCCTTGCCATCGAGGAGGTACATTGCCTGCCCATCTGGGGATAAATACCCTTGAAGGGCATGCTTCACAACACCCTCCGTTAGGGCGTCCGCGAATTCGCGGAGGTCCTTTGCGGACACCGCGTTTGTTTGCACCAGGTTGCGGAGCGCAAACCAAGCGCAATTCGCAACTCTCTGCCTGCCAGCAAAATAAAGCGCTTTTACCTTGGAAGACATCTTTGTCAAGAATGTTATGTTATGTGAAAATAAACAGTCAGACTTCGTTACGTTTCGGTTTCGGAAGTGTTCGTTACGTTGGGGACACGCCACGTTTTTTTCCAGGAATGAATGAAAAATCTCGATCGGATTTCCAAAGACCGTATGACATGTCTTCGAAGACAGTCATTGTCTTCGAAGACATAGATATTAAATATATATATATATATGGCCAGAAATGGTGAAAATGGGTAAAATCCCATTGCGGGAGATTTCAAAATTGAAATTTGGACTCCATTTTTTCACGGAATATCATTTTATACCTATTAAGGTACCTGAAAAATATTATGTGCACATTCATATCTCATGTAACACCCTAAAAATCTTGTGTGTAACACCTAGGGGTGTACATAATGGCTGTGACTGAATGCGTGAAAAACTCACACGCATGATTTCAAAATGAAAAATTGGGTTTGATTTTTTTCGCTGATCCAATTATTCAGCTATTGATAAATATGCCCAAAATATTACAGCACTTGTAACACCCTGTAACACCCTGAAAATCACATGTGTGTGTCAGGGGTGTAACATACCTCCTAAATACCACGTGATATACAGTGACATATTAAATGCAGTTTTGCTTCAATTCCTTAAAAAATGTTCATACTGCTTGAATTTGATACAATTAAGTGTTACTGATACCATGTAACACCCTAATGTCACTGTAGGTGATAAGGGTCACTGTAACCCAATACACCCTAAAATGCCGCTATATAATAGTGAAACACTCTGTGTTTGGCATTTAGGTCATGCTGAAATCAGCACAGTTATGACCAATATATCGGGCAACAACCCAAGAACTGTAGGGCAGCAACCCTAGAACTGTATGAGCTGTATAAGTTCCTTAAAGGACAGCATGCTACATATATGAGGTATTAAGGCACTTGACAACTGCCTGTGGAGTTCACACTTCCTTGAGGGGGGAAGAAGGTGGAACCATATATATATACATCACCTCATTATAACAATGTACAAAAATAATACATATACAATATATAGATATATATCACGCACACACACAACCAGTTGAAGGTTTTTTGTTGGTGTTGTGTTTTGTCTTATAGATGGCAGAAGTGCCAGCTATTAATCCGGATCCATCTACTTGGTTCTTTGATATCTTAGGCTCATATGATGCCTTCAGTCGGTTTAAAATACCTAAATGGCTTACTGGTTACGCTGATACCCAGACCAGATTTGATGAGATAGGGTATTTCGACAATATCAGTCGTATGAAACCCGACATGAGTAGATACAGAGACCCAGAGACAGAACCACAGGAGCCAGAAGAAGATTATTCAGAGGATCATGCTCCACCGGTATTCACAGACCCTGATGATGGTCATTTACCCCCAGCACCAGCTCCATCCGCACTTGTTCCAAAGGTAAAAATGAATCCACCTAAGGAATACAAGATCGGACAGGATGCTGAGATTTGGATAGAAACAGTAGACAGATACTTTCAGTTTACCTATCCAGGTGTGCCTGATACGGCTGTAGATACAAGCGCCGTGAATATATTATCAATATACAATGAAACACTGCAAAGTTGGACAGCAATGCAGGTGAACGGATGAGCGGGTTTGTGAGTGCAGTCTCTGTAAGAAGATCTGCTGAAGCACAACGCTTCCTCACTTTTATACCTACGTCACCCATCATCTTAGATGGTACCGCCATTGGGTTGTGAACCCGAGACGTAGGTTGAACGACCAGCATGGTAGTAACGACTAGTTCGTTCATGCTGCACATGCGAGTTCTGCGCATGCTGAAAGCTAAAGATGGTTCTTGGTTTGTTTCCAAGATGTATCTTTACTTTGCCATCTTCGAGTTCAATCATACGAACTCTCGATGACAGGGATGCCTGATGATATGACATAATCATCTGGCGACATGTACAGTCATCGTCGACCGTACTGACGACTGTCATAAATGTATGACGCGACTCGACCTGTACAGTCATGATCGACCATACTGTCGACTGTCATAATAATATATGACATGACATGACATGACATGGTATGACATGTATGACAGGTATGACACGTATGACATGTATGACACATATGTCATCGGTCATAACCCTGACAGATCTCCCCTCTTAAGAGAGTTGTGACCTCACAACGGGCATACCTTTGTATATGTCTTTGATGTCTTTGTTGTTGTCGCTTCTTGCTGGTACCAGTCTTCTTACACCGATTTGAGGCGTCCCTCATGGTGTTTTTAGGTTATTGGGGGGAACTGAGTCCACTTTAGTCCCTCACCTTACAGTTCTTAGGATGTAGCCCACCTTTCTGGAAATCGTATCGTATTTCAGAGTGACGTTTCAAGGTTCAATGAATTGCGTTTCGTGATGCAGATTGACGCTGGATTACTGATTGATCCATACGTATCGTGCGTCAGAGTGACGATTCAAAGCATCCGAAGTGTACGTTACGGATTATTTGCGCTAGCCGTCGTCGCTTTAGCGAACGATGATCCCACGATTTAACGATTTATAATCGCACGATTCTCGGCCTTATATATATGACTGATCGACGAAAACCCTTGGGTACATGTTTCCACAGTTATATATAGTGCACCCAACCCTTCCTCCCCTCCTGAAGCTACTATGGAGGTTCACAGGCGGCAATGGGGAGCCCGATTTTGGGGGCTTATTTTAATGCAAACGGAGTGGCCCTGCTTAACGGGATCGGACTTATAATTCTTTACCCGGTCTGCTCAACTCCTCAATATTTGGTCCGGTACGCGCGCTTTGACTATCTATCGCGATGAGTGAGAATGGATTCGTCACGTACTAATGTGAAATTTCTTTAGTCATGTTTGTCAAGCACAACTTAGGATCACAACTCCGTCTACCTCAGTCGATATCTCCGGTAACTCGGATGACTGGCCAAAAATCCGATGACAAACCACGGTTTTGGCAAAGGTAGCATTTAGCAGTTTTTATTTATCCACAGATATGATATCTCGCATGTGTGCGTATCTGTGCAAGGGTATGATTTTGAACAAGGCTCACTACACCTTTAGCAAGGAAGGATCAATTCCCGCTTCATTGCAACATAATGATAAACATTAAGAGCAAGGTTATATAGATGATCGACATGCATTAGTATATATTACAAGAAGTAAGGGCATAAGGCTTAATATAATGGTTAGCCTTCATAGGCAGCTATTATGTCTGCTGCATTGGTCAGCTCTGTGGCTTTGACCCAGGTGTCATGCTCAGGACCGTAGCCTGCATATCGTACTAAATAGTATTTGACACCTCTAGTGAACTTATCCGAGAGTATATGTGATATCTCAAACAGTGGTTGCCCTTCTTCGGTGATCATCTGTGGCAGAGGCAAAGGTGCTTGGATCGAGTCATTGTACAGCTCTAATCTGGAAACAGGCTGTACCGGATGAATACGGATATCAAGATCTCCGAAATCTAACTCGTATGCACGTCCATGGCTAAGCACTTTGGAAATAGTGAACGGTCCAATATATGGCTGCTTAAAGTGTCTGCCTGCCTCTGTCAAACCAGTCCATTGAATAAACTCGGTCCGTAAAAGAACTTTCTGCCCGACTGCGAACTGCTTAGGCATGTGAGTCTTATTGAATCTGGCTTGGCTAATTTCTGCTGCTCGGAAAATGTTGTCTACCGCGTTGGCATGAACAGTCGAGTACTGGTCAAAATGATCTCGAATAGCTCTTTGTATTGGAACAGGAGCTTCTGGCGGAATAGTGATAACCAGATCATGAGGCGAGAGTGGTTGCGCCATCGAGTCGAGATAAAATGGTGAATAACCAGTTGATGCAGAAACGGTATTGTTAATTGCAAACTCCACCAGAGGCAACTTGTCCTCCCACGAATTGGCTGAAGTATCATCGCAACAACACCTGAGGATGAAAATACTACTTAATCAGTTTATAAACCAGAGGATGGTGAAATCATATCATGAATCAACAATTTGAAAAATACCTGAGGATGTCCTCAATGAAGGCATGGCTCCTCTCATTGGCAGCATTCGACTGTGGATGGTGTGACGATGTCATGGACAATCTCGTACCAGTAGATTTCCACAGTGTCTGCCAGAATGTAGAGGTGAATCTGGGGTCTCGATCTGAGATGATGTTCCTCGGAAGACCATGGAGCTTGAAGATATGCTGCATATAGATGGAAGCAGTATGCTGAGCTGTCCAGGTCATGCTGAAGGGAATGAGATGACAACGATGGGAGAATTGGCACATTACCACAAATATACTGTCGTGCCCATTAGTGGTGATAGGCAGATCAGTGATCCAATCAAGAGATACATCAAGCCATTTTGTCTTAGGCACGGAATATCGTATGTGTGCCTGACCATAAGGCTTGTGTCGCCTCGTTTTCTGGCGCTGACAAACGGGGCACTCCCGAATGTACTTGATAGCTGCCGTTGTCATTCCTGGCCAATAATACCGGCTACGCAGAAGATGAAGCATGCGATTTTTGCCTACATGACCAGAAATAGTGGCTGAGTGGCACTCATGAAGAAGAATGTGGCGAAGTTGTGTGATCTCACCGTCATCTGTGGGGACTTTAGCTGTTGGTGGAATGTACAGCTGTCTGCCATATATGGTCTTACGATAGATCAACCCCTGAATGAGCTCGAAGCTGTAGCTGCTGACTGACTGTGATGAAGTCGATGATGTCAGCTTAGCCAAAATAGTCTGTGCAAATGTGTCACGATCATATTCGGATATAATGATGTCGTGTAGCTGATGAGCTGATGAAGAAGATATAAGAGCAATGAATGTAGGATCTGCAGATGGAATGACCTCGCTGATGTCCATATGATGAAGACAATCAGTAAGTTCAAAAAGTGCAGAGATACGCGTGAGTGCGTCTGCAACCTTATTCTTCTCGCCAGCAATGTGCTCTATACGGAAGTTGTATTCAGAGAGCTCATCCAACCACCGTGCCTGTTTGGGGCTCAGTGTGGATTTGGTCTGGAAATAAACCAGTGGCTGATGATCTGAGCGTACAATAGTCTCAGGAGCTCCCAACAAGATGTGGCGAAAGAATCGGAAGCCTTCCACAATGGCAAATAGCTCGATCTCAGGAATAGGCCAACGTCTCTGTGTATCGGATAGAGTGACGCTGTGATAGCCACATGGCTTCATACCTTTTCCTTGATCCTGGAGTAATACTTGGCCAACGTGTGTGCCTGATCCATCGACCTCCAAAATAGATGGCAGTTTCTGATCTGGAAGCTGTAATACTGGAGCGTTACAGATGGCACTTTTGAGGTTATCAAATGCCTGCTGCTGCTCAGTTTCCCAGACAAACTCTGCATTATCTTTAAGGAGACGATTGAGAGGTTCGGCAACTTTGGAGAACTTTGGTATGAATCTCCTAAATTGACCAACCATGCCCAAGAATGACCGAAGGGATGACTTGCCATCTTTAGCCATACGGCGTAGAGGCTGCTTTCCAACGGTAGGACCATAAGACACTGGAGGCTGAATTGCCATGACTGCTCTGATCCTGTCTTCGATGATGGATAGGCCTGCTTCAGATATGTGATGTCCGATAAAATCTATAGATTTAACGAACAACTCCACCTTGGAAGGCCTGATGAAAAACTGGTGATCTCTGCAACGCTGGAGGAACTGTCGAACATGCTTCACATGACTGTCAAAATCTGGACTGTATACGATAGTGTCGTCCATGAATATGACAAGGAACTGGTCGATGAAGTCGAAAAATGCCCGATTTCCTACACGAAGTGCTGTTGCAGGAGCATTGGTCAATCCGAAAGGCATAACTGTCCATTCATAAGAACCGTATCTGGTGCGAATAGCAGTTTTATGTATATCATCCGGATGAATGGGGATTTGGTGAAAGAACTGGTTGAAATCAAATCTACTGAACCATCTTGATCCCTTCAGCTGCTCTAGTAGGGTGTCATGTGGTGGTAGTGGATACGTGTCCTTGATGGTGATGTTATTCAGGGCACGATAATCACAACACATCCTCCACTTTCCCCCTGGCTTAGGAGCGAAAATGATTGGGCATCCATATGGCGATGATGATGGACGAAGGATACCCAACTCGACATATTTGATGATTTGCCGTTTGAGTTCCTCCATCATGGGTGCTGGAATGGTGCGTACTGGCTGTGAAGGAGGCTTATGTCCAGGTTCGATGTCGATTCTATGATATCCACCTTCAAACCGCTCTGGCCTATGACCAGCCGGAAGATCCTCTTGGAAAACGTCTGAAAAGTCTTCTCTCACTTGATCACGTGCTGCTGTGACCTCGGGGTCTTCCATTGTGGTGTCTGAGTCTGATGCTGCAAAGACCAATTCACCATCGACCTCGGAGAGGAAAAAGAGATATGCTACGGCTTCTTCAGCCGAACCACTGGATCGAATGCGACGGAGATGTTTCCTCATAGTGGTGGCACTGACCAATTCCATTTCAGGAAGGCCATCTGAGTCTGGAGTCTGCTCAACTCTGGACAATACTGTGCGAATACTGGAGCCTGATGAATGCTTCCTAGTGATCGTCAGATTTTTGGTCTGAAAGTCAATATGTGGATTCCTCCTCTCCAACCAATCTTGACCCAGAATGACAGTGAATGGTTTCATGTCAATGATGTAGAAATCTTCTGTATCCTTATACTTGCCCAACGAAAATCTAGCCTTGGGAAGATAGGATGTGCATGGTAGTTGGCTTCCTCCAGCCAATCCCACTGAAAATGATGAAGAATCTGTGGGAGCTATACCAAGCTGAGCAGCGAACTGTCTGTCGATGAAAGACGATGTGGCTCCTGGATCTACCAAAATGTGAGTACTCTGTCCATAAACTTTCCCTTTATACAACAACAGCTTCTTCTGTGATTTCAGCTGTGCTGTTTGAGACTGCATCTGTGCGATGTGTTCTGTGGGATTGTCCATCTGCTGAAACTGCAATGTCAGACTGGAAAGGACTTCTTCTGAGATACTCTCAATCCGGCCACTTGCTTCAGTGGCATCTTCAGGCTGATCTACCCTCGGGGTGCTCTCAACACCGGTACCTGCGCAGTACCCTGAGAGTTTCCCTGAGGAGCTGGAGCTGATGGAACTGGATCTGGAGTTGCAACTGCTGCATTGATGCTGTGCTGACTCTTCAGTTCCTTGACCAAGGTGTTGATCGTATTGATGAGTTTGCCAGACCCATCCTTAGCACCCTGATTCTTCTGTGGCTGTCTCTGATTCTGAAAAGGATTCTGAGCTGGTGGCTTACCCTTGATCTCCTTTCCATCATTGGTCCTGGTGGCAAAACAATCCTTCTCGATGTGACCAACACGACCACAACGATTGCAGGTCTTATCATTCTGTGATTTTCCTTTTCCTTTTCCTTTGCCCTTGCCTTTACCACCTTTTCCTTTGTTCCGATTCTGATTGGAGTTCTGGCTGCCACTCTGATTCCAATTCCGATTTCTGTTGGATCTGTCATATGGCTTCTGGCCACGTCCTCTGTCCTTATCCTTCTTGGCTGGACCTCCAGATGACTGCTCCTTCTGACCCCGATAGTGAAGGGTTTCTGATTGCTTTGAGTGAATGACGTAGTTCAAATCAAGCAATATCTGTGTGGTTTCTTGCCACGACATATTGTTCCTCTGCTCTTCTGTCAGGTATCTGAGCTGGAACTGTCTGCGGAGATCAGAATCCATACTGGTGACGAATCTGTCCTTTATTAGCACATCATTTAAATCAACTGCTGCTAAAGAAGCCAGTGATGTAAATGTGCGCAAATAATCTGCAAAGGTTTGGGTTCCTTGAGTCAGTGCCATTAGGTGTTTCTTGGCTACTGATCTCTTATGAGGATTACCAAATTGTCTGAGGAACGTCTGTCTGACCATCTCATAAGTGGCATATGGTTGTTGTGCCAAGACCTGGAAATAGTGTCTGTCGTTATTCTGTATGAGAGTAAGAAACACTGTGATCAAATCCTTATCATTGACACCTGGATAAGTGAACTGGAAATATCTGTCCACTGTATCCAACCAGACCTCTGCGTCCTGTCCTGATTTGAATTCCCTAGGTGGTGTCATTTTCACCTTGGGGACCAAACTGGGTGGAGCTGGTGGAGCTGGTGCTGGTACTGTATCTGCATCTGGATCTACAAAGACCATCGGAGGACTGTCTGCTGTATACTCTGCTTCTGGTGCCTGAGGCTCATTGGCAGGATCCTTGTACCGGCTCATATCTGGTTTCATGCGACTGACATTGTCATAATAGCCTATGTGGTCATATCTGGTTAGTGTATCGGCATAACCAGCGATCCACTTCGGGATTTAAACCGACTGTATGCATCGTATGAACCAAGTATGTCGAAAAACCAAGTCGAATGATCTGGGTTGATATCAGGAATCTCATGCTCTTCCTCTTCGATAGTAACCATCTAAAAACAAAACACAACACAAAAAATACCTTCAGCTAATTGTCTAACTGAGTGTGTGTGATTTATATGTTATATATGGTATATCTGTATATTATGATGAGGTTATGCATGTACATATATCCACCTTCTTCCCCCCTCAAGGAAGTGTGTGATACAGTGGCAGTTGTCAATTGCCAATACCTCATTCAGCATGCATTCCTTATAGGAATCAGCTGTTACAGTTTTAGGGTTGCAGCCCTACAGTCCTTGGGTTGTAGCCCTGCAGTTTTTGGGTTGTTGCCCTACAGTTTTAGGGTTGTTGCCCATAGTATTATCATGTCTATGATGATTTAGCATGATATAATAATACCAAAAAACGAAGTTTTACGAAATAAAACTGGCATTTTAGAGCATATATAGTTACAGTGACCCTGTTACTCAATACAGTGTTTAGGGTGTTACTTGATGTCAGTAACCCTAATACAGGTAAAAAATAAGCAGTATAACGTTTTTGCAAAGATTTTTAAGCAAAACTGCATTCAATACCTAAGTGAATGTTAAGTGATTTTCAGAGGGTACGTTACACCCCTGACACACACATTCAAATATTAGGGTGTTACAGGGTGTTACACGTGTTATGTCTTTCAGGGATTGTTATTTGATAGATAAATATCCATTATAGCAAAAAAAATCAATCCCGAATTTGCAAAAGATTACACGTATTGTATTTTGACCGATTTTTCGTTACAGCCAATATGTTCACCCCTATATATTACACACCTAATATCTAGGGTGTTACACGAGATATGACTATTGTCATTATGATTTTCTCATACCTCAATAGGTATAAAATCATATTATCAAATAAAATAGGGTCCGATTTTCAATTTTCAAATCTATCGCAAACGGATTTTACCCATTTTGGCCGTTTTTGGCTATATGTATATATATATATATATACATATCTCTGTGTGTGTGTGGACTGCAAAGTACAGAAGCACTGCAAATCACTTCACCTTTGCACATGACAAATTTCATGGCATAAAAGTGAATTATTCTGCATATCAACATCTGAGGTTGATCACATTTCTGGGTTTTACTGATTGAAATCCATGGAGGCAAATGCACTCTCTGGTGATATTTAAGATATATCAACTGTAAATGAATTCACAGTTGTGTCAGATCCTAAGATATATTTGGATGTATACAACGAGTATATCAAGTGATATCTCTATGTTCAAATACATCTGGACACTGCTAGATATAATCTGAGCAGTTTTTACACAACACAATGTTTGTGTGTGTGTACATCCACAACCACCTTTTGTCAATTCATGTATGGTTGCTGATCTGAGTTGGTACATGCATGTGAAGTGATCATCTGTATCAACTGTCAGAATGCAATGTAGATATTGATGTTGCTCCAGCGATAGTGTGTGGAATGACGAGTGGACTGCACCCAACAGTTACCAGCTGTTTAATGGGTGCAGTATCTTGCCTTCGGGTCTGGAGATAACTCCATCCAGCCCTACAGCATCTTGTCTTATCCTGCTCCCTTATCTATCGCAATCACTGACATTTTCCACGCACATGTGTTTGGAAAATGGTATCTATGTATTATGTATTGATACAATACTTGATCATTACACTTGGAGTCAGTGTATTGTCAACATGTATAATGAATGTTAGTGTTTGTGCAGTGTATTGTGCTGATTAGTACTGATGTGTGTGTGTTTTTACTTGCACACACTTTGCAAGATCTTTATGGATATCACAATATCCTAACAACCTATCATGCAGATTGTCAGCATACCACGTACTGATTACATCTAACATGATATATATAGTTTAGGGATTGTTGTAATTCCATGATAATCTCATTACGTGATGAGTTGCTGATAGATTTTACATGAAGCTCAGGTGAGCATTCCTTCAAGTAATCCACCATAGAATGTACATGTTACCTGGAGAGCATCTCGGCTCCACCAGGGCACGACAAACTAATTATGGTGTTGTGATTACTGTCAGGCACCCTTTGCAACATGGATTCGAATATAGACTAGCATTCACCGCAATATGCTTATGCTCTATGTACTACAGCTGTTATCGTGATCAAGCTGTACAGTATAATAAAGTATGTAACATTTACAACATTGCAATCATTCAGCATAAGATGTGTGCATGATATAGAAGTATATGCACTGTGTATTAATGATTGCTGTAAGTGAAATGAGTGTATGTGTGTGTGTGCTGATCTGCACACACATATTGTGCACAGATCATTGTGCTGCTGATAAGTATAATGCTGATGATCAAAAGTATTTGTGTGGTCATCAGAACATTGGAATCTGCTGCAGTATGATAATAAGGCATTCACAGCAGTATGTATCCACAGCATAGCGATCATGTGCTCTTAGCATTCCTGCATATATACAATCGTTCTGCATATGATTTCATCGCGCGTACACATGTGTGCTTCTCACTGCATGTAGACACATTAAAACTGTACGTGCTAAAATCGAGCATTCCTCGCATTTTATGAAATCATGAAAGGTATATATTATGCTGACAGGCCATAAATCATTGCACGCAGTGATTGTAAACAGTGCGTAGAGATGATTTGCAAAAATCGCTGATGTACGTTGTATACAAATGCGAGCGCGCTGCTGATGAAAAGTATGAATTGTCGTCGCCATTCATCAGCACATGATACGGGCGCTGACATGTATACAAATTAAGATTCTGTCGATGACCACTATGTCATATATCATTCTGGACAATTTTCGAACGTGATTCTTGCAAGCGCGCGCATGCTGCGATCAACTTCTGTAAAATATGTGACCATCGCGCAGTATGCGACCATCGCGCATGCTGCCATCTGCAATTTAGTGATCATCGCGCATCAACATATATGAGGCCGTACAAAAAGCAATTCAGCGCAATCATGAAAATTGCGATACTGCGCTGATGATTTTCCGCGCGGAAACGATTTTGCCGATGATTTATCGCATCTGCGAACATGCATATATCCGCGAACCATTGATCGTGTACATTTCATTGCTGCGCCGATATATGTCATATGCACACCTTATTGCGTATATGTGCGATCAGCTGTTTCTGCGTTGTCGATATGCGAACGTATATTATTCGGGCTGCAGATATTCAATTTTATGCGAGCGCTGTCATATGTGCGCCTCCTGCAACCTGCGAACAATATTAAATATGCTATGTCTATCACTGCACCCACTTGGGTTCTCGAGTATCGTGCCTTGACGACTTTTAGAATACCACTGATACGGCTGTAGATACAAGCGCCGTGAATATATTATCAATATACAATGAAACACTGCAAAGTTGGACAGCAATGCAGGTGAACGGATGAGCGGGTTTGTGAGTGCAGTCTCTGTAAGAGGATCTGCTGAAGCACAACGCTTCCTCACTTTTATACCTACGTCACCCATCATCTTAGATGGTACCGCCATTGGGTTGTGAACCCGAGACGTAGGTTGAACGACCAGCATGGTAGTAACGACTAGTTCGTTCATGCTGCACATGCGAGTTCTGCGCATGCTGAAAGCTAAAGATGGTTCTTGGTTTGTTTCCAAGATGTATCTTTACTTTGCCATCTTCGAGTTCAATCATACGAACTCTCGATGACAGGGATGCCTGATGATATGACATAATCATCTGGCGACATGTACAGTCATCGTCGACCGTACTGACGACTGTCATAAATGTATGACGCGACTCGACCTGTACAGTCATGATCGACCATACTGTCGACTGTCATAATAATATATGACATGACATGACATGGTATGACATGTATGACAGGTATGACACGTATGACATGTATGACACATATGTCATCGGTCATAACCCTGACAGTGCCAGATAAGGATCTTATTACAGTCTTCCTCACACTCATTCAGAACAATGACAGACACTATTTTCAGGTCGTGGCCAAAAAGCCAGATGCCACGTATGAAAATATCAGAAATACATTCCTCAGCCAGTTTGGTAATCCACACAAAAGATCAGTTGCCAAAAAGCACCTTCTTATGGCACTGCATCAGGGTAACCAGACCTTTGCAGATTATCTCCGCACATTCACATCACTGGCTGCTCTAGCATCAGTTGATCTGGATGATGCCTTGATAAAGGACAGATTCATCAGTAATATGGAATCAGACCTTCGGAAACAGTTTCATCTCAGATTTCTGACAGAGGATGAAAGGAATAACCTGTCGTGGGCACAGACCACACAGGTTCTGCTCGATTTGAATTATGTAGTTCATTCGAAGCAGGCAGAACCCCTTCACTATAGGGGACAGAAGGAACAGTCAGGAGGCCCAGTCAGAAAGGACAACGACAAGGGCCGTGGCAATAAGCCATATGACAGATCCAATCAGAATCGAGGCAACCAGAATCAGAATGCCAACCGGAATTCCCAGAGGAATAAAGGAAAAGGCAAAGGAAAAGGCAAGGGGAAAGGAAAAGGAAAAGGAACAGCAGCAAATCCTCCCCAGAATTGTCAGCGTTGTGGTCGTCCTGGTCACATAAAAAATGATTGCTTCGCCACCACCACAGCAGAAGGAAATGCCATACAAGGCAAGCCTCCAGCTCCCAATCCTGGATTTCGTCAGTATAATCAGAACAGAGGACAACATCAGCAGAATAATCAGGGTGCTAAAAATGAGTCTAATAAACTTGTAAAAACAGTCAACACCCTGGTTAAGGAGCTACAGAATCAGCAGAGCATCAATGCAGCAGTTGCAGCTCCAGTTCCAGCTCCAGCATCAGCTCCAGCTCCTCAGGGAAACTCTCCGGGTACTGCACAGGTACCATTGATGAGGGCACCCCCAAGATAAATCAGCCTGAAAATGCCACTGAAGCAAGTGGCCGGGTTGAGAGTATCTCAGAAGAAGTCCTTTCCAGTCTGACATTACAGTTCCAACAGATGGATACTCCCTCAGAACACATCGCACAGATGCGGTCTCAGACAGCACAGCTGAAATCACAGAAGAAGCTGTTGTTGTACAAAGGGAAAGTGTATGGACAGAGTACTCACATTGTGGTAGATCCAGGAGCTACATCGTCTTTTATCGACAGACAGTTCGCTTCTCAGCTTGGTATATCACCAACATTCTCAGTGGGATTGGCTGGAGGAAGCCAATTACCCTGTGCATCCTATCTTCCCAATGCTACATTCACGCTGGGTAAGTATAAGGATACAGAAGATTTGTGCCCGTGGGCACTACGACAGATGCTCGGAATAATGTTTTTGATTGAACGTGCAAAGGTACACAATTCGGATTTTATAATATACTGGATCAGGGCCAGATTGAGGTGTAAACGAGAGTTTGGTTCCGAGTTCTGAAGGCTAAACACTTCTCAAGTGCTCTACTTATTCACTCGTCACTCGGGCTGCAGGGTCAACCACCCGGCACCCGATGTCACACCACGGCTCAACGTTCAGTTCCTGATCCGATCTCATTTCTAATTCCGATTCGTCATTCTCGATTCAGATGTTACGTCGACGGACTGACACGATGACTATCATACAGTACTGTCATACTACCGTACTGTCATACTGTCATAGTGTCATACTGTCATACTGTCATACCCCCGACATCTGATACTCGATTTCATTATCTTTCCGATCCCGATGCGAATCTGGCCATTCCCCGAGGATCTGACTAAGCGCCACGATGACCACCCCACAGTACTGTCATACTACTATAGTGTCATAGTGTCATAGTGTCATACTGTCATACCCCGGACATCTGGTACTCATTCTCATCGTGATTTCAAGCCCAATTTCACTGTCATCGTGTCAATCCCAGATTACTCCCGATGACACACATACAGACGCATAGACATATCGGCTCACGCTGTGCCTCCGGGCACAACTCTCCCCCCCTTAGGAGTGGTCTACCTCCTGGGATCACTCCGCTAAGGTACCCATCTAAGTTCCAGTTCTTAGGTTCTCTGGTTCCTTCTTGGCTCCAGTTCTTAGGTTCTCTGGTTCCTCTTCGAGCACAATTCGCCTACCGCTACCAGGGCACCACTTTCATAAGAAGGGTGCCACTTGGAATCTAAAGCGGGCCTTCAGTCTTGCGGAGGCGTAGATGTCGGAAAAGTTGTCGCAGCAGGGGCGCTGGTACAGGGTATACACTCGCGGATTGACCCGCTCCAGTCTGCTGCGGATGGGGTCCCAGCTGAGCAGTTTCCGGATGGCCGCCGGTCGCCCATCTGCACGCACATGGTGTCGAAGCAGTGCAGCGTAGCAAGGGCGTGGGTGGTGCTGAGTTCGTCCATATGCAAGTGGGCTTCATGTACTGCATACCGTACATGCAGTAGGTACACACCAGCGGGGGGGGAAGCTGGCGCATCATGGGGCGAAGCCGCAACGCGTTGGGGAAACGACCTCTGGGGTTTTCCATGAACCAGTGTTTCGGCTCCAGGTAGTCGACGATCTGCAATGTTCGCCGCACGATTTTGTCAGCCTGAGGAAGATCAGGGGGTCCTCCAGTAGTGCGCGCTTGACTGTACTGCCTACAGGGGGGGCTTGCCCAAACGACATCGAAGAATCCAGGCGGGTATTCTTTGTAGTCCACTGTAAGATGTCCTGCACATGAGTGGGATGCCAGATGTGCTCGGAGTCGAGGGTCACCACTGAAGCGGTGGGGAAGCAATTTAGGAACTCTCTCTCCACCGAACCAGTGCCGCTGAAAAGTACAAGGATTCTGGGCACGCGGGTTACTTCTGTCTGAATCGCCGTTAGCTCTGTCACCAGTGCCAACGACCCATCTTCTGTGCGTTCTTGACGCTCCCACGGCAGAGGGGTATCATGTTCCATCTGTTCGAGCTGGTCCAGTTCATCGCAGGGGTTGGTGATGAGGTGAGCCAGCGTCACTCCAGCTTGAGCAGAATGACGGCCACGTTGCTCACGTCGCCGGGTGGCTTCGTCGCGAACTTGTGCTTCCATGCGCAGTCTCGCTTGCTCGAATTCACGAAGCTGTTGAAGTGGGCCTCCGCGTTCGAGTTTGTCACGGGTCCTCCATTGGTCGTGGGCCTTGGAGTAGCCAGTCCAGCGAACTTTCCATTCCTCCACCTCTTTCCCTCGTACAGACCGCACTCGACGTGCGAGGATGCGTTTTGACGTGTGCCTCTTTCTGACCATCCACTACCACCTCTTCAGGCACTGCCAGGTGATCGCGCGCGGCGAAAGCGTCTTGACCGCTGGTGTATGGTTTGAGGCGATGTTGAGCGAACACGTCGTGTATCCGCCAGTGAGGGGGGAGGCGTAAGCGGTAGGCTACTGGGGCTCCTCTGTCGGCCTCTGGCATAGTCATTTGCACATCGCTGAAGAAGCGCTCGGTCACGGGGACTGGTCCATGCCAGCGTTTGGTCAACTTCCTACAGATGGAGCGATCCATTACTTTCTCGGTAAGATGCTTCGCCTCTATCCAGACCAGATCCCCGACAGCATACTCCCGCTGTCCGTGCCTGCGATCAAACTGCTCGCGCTGTCGTTGTTGAGCCAGCTCCAACCGCTGTCTGGCGTCCCGCAGCTGCGACGAAAATTTCGCGGCCACTTCGTGGGCGGTACCTACTCCCCCTGTTCGTCGTCCAGCGGTGGACTGCGCGGCCTCCAGGAAAAGGTCCAACTGCGATAGCGGCGAGAATCCAAACACCAGCTCAAATGGCGTGAAGCCAGTAGATTCACTTCTGGAGTCATTGATCGCGAACTCCACGTTAGTGGTAAACAAATCCCAGTCCTCCACATTAGCGTCCACGAAGGACCTCCTACTTCCATCAGATCTTCATACCACCTGGCCTGGCGTCGGCTGAGCTCACGTCCAGGTGCAAACAACCACTTCAGTGGAGCATGATCCCCCATCAGCCTAAACTCCGTGAAGATCAAGTAGTGTCTCCACGTCTGTGTGGTGCAGTGGTGAATCGCGGCCAGCTCTCGCTCACCCGCGTGGTAGTTCTGCTCGGCTGAAGAGAATTGCTTACTCTCGAAGGCTATGGGTTGCAGGCCCTTGCCTAAATCCTGCATCTTCAGCACGCCGGCTAATGCCACTGCACTCGCATCGGTCTGCACAACAAAGGGACTGGTGCCGCGATGAGCTGCTTCCTGATCGGGCAAGATCAAGGTCGGTGCAGTAGTGAGAGCGGTCTTGAGGCGTGCAAAGGCGTGTTCCTGGGGACCCTATCCCCCACCGTTGGGCAAGTGATAACAGCTGCATCTCCAGTCACCGGTGACGTTGAAATTTCGCCAGGGCCTCCGGCGCAAAGGGTCGATGTGGAGGCCCGATTCCCCACTTTCGGGTAAGTGGTCGCAGAAACTGACTGTGCTGCCAATGCTGCCATGTTCATCCTTTCCAACTCCTGCAACTTAGTGGCAACCGGAGTGAAAACACGGGAATAAACAGGGGTCACCAGTGCCGGAATATCCCCTACTGGCTCACTGGGCAATGTACCCGGTGGTACTGGGCTCACTGGTACTTGCACAACTTTCCCCCCCCTGCCGAGGGGTTAATTCCTGCGCTGGTAACGTTCACAAAAGGTGTCACAGCAGGTGGTTGCTGCACAGCTGCTTCTGCTGCCGCTGGAACAGGACAGGACAGGGCCCAATTCGTCGCTACCGACGCTGTTGGGTACGGAGAAAGCTCGGGCACTGGCAAATTCGGTACCGCGGGAGACAGCATACCCGGTGAAGGGTACCCCATTGGTACGCCGTACGCGGCTGCCGGCAACGGAGTGTCCTGTGGCCACAAGGCACGTGGTGGCAGCTGGTGCTGTTGACCATACTGCTGTTGCTGCAGGAAAATTTGCTGTTGAAAGTTCCGCTGGTGAGCTAAATCTTCACGGGGCTGCTGCTGCAGCCAAAATTGACCGGCCGGCGTTGACATAATTGGACTGCCGTTGGAATTACGCTCGTCGTACCCACTGCGGGGGCCAGAAAAATTGTACGAATTCTGCGGAAATTGTGGCGGCGCCGTCATAAAATTACGCTGCGGCAGATCTTGCAAAAATCCGTACGCTGAATTCCCATCAAGCTGTTGCGTTGAGCCGATATACGAGAGCCCAGGTTGCGTGTGCGCAGCCGATTGCGGAAAGGGCCAGCCCGGTTGTGAAACACTCCTGGGGTCGATTGATTCGGAGTAATTCGCCGCTGAAAGGAACGGCGATTGCCCCGTGGAAGTCGCTACAGCTGTGTGCTGCGGAATTCCATGCTGAGAGTCCATGACTGCGTTGTGACGCGAACGCACGTTAACGGCAGTGAGCTCACACGGTACGGGCGATAAAATTCTGCCGATTGACGCTGATTTCGGTCGAACAAACGACAATTCCCGCGGAAAGGCACCTGCAAGGACAAATTACATCACACTTGTACGTGTGGTATATGCATTCAGGAACAGTATATGATATATTTTCCGTCGATATTCGCAGCCCTGACGAAAGGCAGACGCAATTAAGCGCGTTTTACGTCGTTGTCTTCAGAATTCTTCTAGGAACTCGCGGAAAGGCCTCCCGGAATTCGTGTGCCGGTAATTGTACACCCGAAGTTGCAGTCGGCACAAACAGGTCGCGTCTAACGTAACCACGCTGATACCAGTTGTTCGGGGGTGCTCTCTAAGAGCCTCTCAGTCTACTTACACAATGCAGGGAACCTAGTTCAGTCCTACAAAGAGATATATATTGCTGTAAGCATGATATATATATATGTGAATCGGATCTTTCTTTAATGTCGAAGTTACAACAGCCAGGTGTGGCTGTTCACAGTAACAAATTCAAAACTGATTCATTCAGCCTGCTCGGCTGCCTTATGCCATGGTTTCAGATCTCGAACTTTCGAACATAACTCGATGTCGACTCCTGTCAGGTCCCATCATACTTCATGAGAAATCGATCTGTCACATCATAGAATCTGCCGACTAGCCCAGTTATATCATCAATCATTCCAGGCCACTCCATATCACTCTGAATAATTATAACTGTGCTGACTCGGCAATATTGGAGGTCTACCAGCTTTCCCTCCAATTTCTCTGACTGCTGGTTTCCCCACCAAAACTCACTTTCGGGTCAGGCATTTCTGTCAGTCATTTCTGTCAGACACTCTCGTCACCTAGCGACCGCTCACTCCATCCCAAGCGTCGGCGTTTAGCCACTCATAGTAGAAGCAGTGCAAAAGCGATGGTGCGAACCAAAACCTGCTAGATATACAGGGCCGATATATATCTATTTGTCGTTATACCCTAATACAGGGTTTCGATAACAGAACGGTCGGATGGATAAGATAAAAAAAGAGATAAACCTATACCTGACTTTAAGTTCAGGGATTAGGTTTCGGCCTACGAGTGACGGTCACCCAGACTACCGCTTTAGGATGAAGCAGGTGACAGATTTTAGGTGTCACTGTGCCAAATCCAGCAAGCACCACCAGACAGTACCATACCAAAGCCAGAGGTAAATGGTCGTCGACGTAATCGAAGAGAGACCCACGCTGAACGAACTGCGGCCATACGCGCACGCTGAGGTCCCGCAGTGGACATGGTCGACTATCCTCTATTTGTACTAGTACTCCGTCAATATATATATAGCGTATAGCGAGTACGGCGGGTGTCACAGGTTTAGGGTTTCCGGCTTAAGCCGAGCTTTGGTGAAAATAACTTCACTTCTTGTGTTATCTCACGGTGTAAGCATTCTGAGTTGTAACCAGATATATAGGTATAACTATATATCCAACAGATTTTTTATTTGTGGAAGCCACGGAAGCGATTCTTAAAACACTGAAAATCACGGGTATGCTGACTTTCCCCCCCCCCTTAGGGGGGAGCAGTGGTGCACCCTTAGTTTCGCCCCTCGCCTGGACGTTACCTGCAGTGCTGCCTGTGTCACAGTGTCAGGCTCCCGAAACACTTAGCCAGACATCATATTATTTTATCTGACTTTAGTATTCCAAGAGCCAGCACACCTGCATTTTTACAGTTACAAAACAGCATATATATATTCATATATCTCCTGTTTGATCAGGTTATAGCCCACGCACCTTTTGTGTTGGCTTGTTAGTCTCTCTGGTCCGCTTCGCTTTTTGCGACTCTATCGACATCTTTTGGCAGCAACTCGACATCAGCCGCACCGCACCACTCGCAGCACGTCACGGCACGGCAAACGACATCGCGACATCTTGACATCTTTTTCACGACATCTTCAGCTGTTTTTATTGCACACTTCGTGTGCTTCAATTTACAACTGGACCCGCAGTATTTTATTCCGACAATGGCTTCGACTCGACGTGAGGGACTTGCATCCGCTCTGCGCGCTGCCCGCACACATAAGGGCGGAACACCGTCACATTCACCTTCCGAATCGCAGTCTACCCCTGCCTCGTCCCGTAGACCACGCAGAATTGTTGGGACATCCTCATTGCGTTCAAAACCAACATCCACGGTCAACGCCCCTACGGCTTTCGACTACTTCAACGACCCCGACGTGTTGAACACCACGCCTGTGGAGGAGGGGCGCGAGGATGAGTACGTCGAGCAGCTCGCCTACGCTTTCCAGTATGGGAGTGACCTCATCTCGTTCCTGAAGTCTACTGGCCTCAAAATGCCCACTGGTTACACTTTGGACACCACGACTGCCGACGTGGACTTCAACGCCCTCCTTTCGGGATTGGCTCACGTGCTGTACCCCGTCTCCTACAGCGAGGCGGCCAAGCTCATGGACCTCGAGCACGACCATGACTTTTACCACGTCACCATCAACGAGATCCTCTTCAGCATCCTTCCGCACCCACTTCGTGGCAACGCACTGAGCGTCTACCACGAGTGTGCCCGCCACCACCCTGCTGACGGCCGCTACGCTCTTCAGCGCTTACGGTACGAGGTGGAGGGTGTGCCCGACGCGGACGGCATGCGCTTCTGGACCCAGATGAGGGCGGTTGTCCTCACCGAGATCGAGGACCCCGCCCCGCAGCTTGCACTAATTCGACGGCTTGGTGACCGTCACCAGAAGCTTAAGCCGGCGTACAGCGACCCCGACCGCGTGATGGACCTCTGGCACATTCTGTCCGAGTCCGCCAAGCAGTCACCGTACATCGCCCCTCTGTACCTAGTGGTGTTGCGTGAGTTACGTGCGGGTGCGGTCTTCACTTTTGCCCGCCTTGCTCTCCGCATCCGCCTCGCCTTTCGGGACGAGAGCCCCCTTGCCACACTCTCGTCCTCTGCCGCTCCCGACATCCCACCCGAGGGCTCTGGCTACCGCCCTAAGCAGGCGCCCCAGAGGCCCAACCCATCTCCGCGTTCCCTTGTTGCCATGGCCCTTCGCATGCAGAAGCAATCGGCTGCGCCCTTGGAGGGCAAGTGGACGTCCGATTCCCCGAACTCCATGTACCTCAAGTGGGTGGGCACGGGTTTTCCCTGCACTGTCTGCTTCCGCATGTGGCACGTCACGGACTCCCACCCCGACACCCGTGGTGCCTGCCCGTACGTGTGCGTCGAGGCATTCGCGAACAACAGGCACCTGGAGACATCGCGAGCGGCCACTGCCCGCCCGCCGCTTGACGCATCCGCCGCCGCCCTCACGGCACCGCCCCCTGCGGTGGACCCGCCGGCTCCACCCGCAGAGCAGCCTGATGCGGCAGCCCTCTCCGTCCGCCTCTCCCTGCCTGCACCAATTGCAGGTGATGCGATCGACACCGTCGGCAGCGGCTCTCTGGTGGTGCCAACCACGGACGATGCCGCCTATCCGCTGCCTGATGACCTCGAGGAGCCTGCTTGCTACGGCGCCGTCTTCGACGCCGAGGACGACACCGATTGGCCGGCATTTCGCTCTTCCCCTGTGTGGCTGCCAAAGATCAACGGCAGTGTGAGCGGAGAAGCTCCACAACCCTAAAATTGGATTCGGGCTTGAGATGTGAGAATTTACTAGCGCCATGCATGGAATTGCTTCTAGCTAGGTTGGAAAAGGCCTCTCAGAGTAACATTCTAACATTTCTTCTAGCCGCCTGTCCGGGTGTACCGGCTGGCCCTGCAGTGCACCTCCCTCCTTCGGGGTGAGGTGGTGTCACGGGTATGCTGACTTTCCCCCCCCCTTAGGGGGGAGCAGTGGTGCACCCTTAGTTTCACCCCTCGCCTGGATGTCACCTGCAGTGCTGCCTGTGTCACAGTGTCAGGCTCCCGAAACACTTAGCCAGACATCATATTATTTTATCTGACTTTAGTATTCCAAGAGCCAGCACACCTGCATTTTTACAGTTACAAAACAGCATATATATATTCATATATCTCCTGTTTGATCAGAAAACGCGGTTGAGAAGCGAGGGAAATCGGCATTCGAGAGGGACGTGCATCTAACGGTGCATCCGAGAGGTGACACGATCGGTTGTTGGCGCGTGCGTCTTGTAGCCGCCGCGTCGTTACATACTGGGCGTGGCATCCCCTTAGTTTATACCCCTTGCCCCCACCCGCCCAAGTCGGGCACACCAAAACCTATGGCAATATTGAATAGATGAATACCAGTGTGAGTGTCAATGGGTGCGCGCCGAACCATCGGGGGGGGAGAATGCACCGGCGGGAGAGACACCACGGCTACCAAGAGTGACACGCAGACGAGAGAGAGAGTGTGTGCACTGTGCAGTGTGAGTGTCACGTACAGTTACGTCGCAGTCCGAGTCGCGAGTTTGGCCATCGCATGGGCATGCCATCGCATGATACCATACCAATCATACGTCAGTCGAGTGGCAATGGCATGCGATGGCATGGCATGGCATGCCGATGCCCATCTGATTTCAAGATTTTTCTCTCAAGTCTCACGTCTCAACCGATGCGCAACCTCGTTTACCGGTTTCCTCTTTCATCAGTCCGAACCTACCAAAGGAATTTCTGCAGCGGTTCATACATTTTTACTCCTTGCGTTATTTTCTTTCTGTACAAAATGTCTGAGCAGGCCGTATTGCTGCTTCGTAAACAACTTAAAGGTAGGGAGATTAGCATTCTGCGCTCTCGCTATCTGCTGTTGGAGAACGTATGTGGAACTTGTGGTCATCTTTATTGAGTGTTGGTGCACCTGTTGACCCGATGACCGTGAAAAGCGAAGTTGTTAATAAAGTTATGAGGATACGTTTTTAGCGATGTACCGATTTGCTTTCCGTTGGTGTGGAGATTCACTTTAGCTCTGGTTTGTGCAGAGGTGACACGGTGCCCTGTGGAAGGATTTTCCGCCGGCCTTGCGGATGATTCCAACGTCTTCGAATGGAATGTCAGCATTATGGGACCTCCCGACACTCAATAGTACGGAAATATGCTAGTGAAGATTTACCTCGTGACCTATTTAGACGTCAAAATTGTGTCACTCCTTGTATATCTTTGAGCGTGAGCTTTGTGTGTCGTTTTTGCTGCAGTGAGGGAGGTTTCTTTAACGCGCTCATGACTTTTCCTCAAGACTACCCAAATAATCCTCCGACCGTACGGTTCACTTCTGATATATGGCACCCTAACGGTGCGCGCCAAAAGCAGAAAGAACGATTTTTCATTGCAGTGGCTCTGATCTACGCTACCCCTTTCGTCTTATGTTGCAAGAACATTGGTGCACCTTTTTCTTATACGCCGGTCATGCTCACTTCACAGTGTATCCTGACGGAAGAGTATGTATTTCGATCTTGCACGCGCCGGGCAACGATCCAAACGGCTACGAGAAGGCGTGTGAACGTTGGTCTCCAATTCATACGGTGTGGATAACACGTATTGTAGCAGTTAAGCAAGGCTACTTCATATTGTTTTGAAACAGAATACTATACGCAATTTGGCTACAGTGTTTTTTTTGCTTTTTTCACGTCGGTCTGTCTTTGCAGGTAGAAACCATTATGCTGTCAATCATTTCCATGTTATCTTCTCCTAACGACGAGTCGCCAGCTAATATCGATGCCGCTGTATGTCCTTGCCTCACATCGTTTATCGTTTTTGAGTTTTCGACTGAGTCGTTTTATAATTTCCAGCAGTAGTTCCAATGTTTCGTGCTTTTAATTTCTTCGGGGCCGCCAAACACAAACATTGTGACGGGGCGTCCGCTGGTTTTGCAGAAGGAGTGGAGAGAGGACAAAGAAGAGTACAGGCGGAAGGTGGCTAGATGCGTTCGTAAGTCGCAGGAGAACTTGTAAGCATGTATTCTAGGCCACTTCTATCTCAGGTTCTCAGGGTCTCCACGAGTTACAGGCGCTTAGCTTGGGAAGTGTCTGATGGAGAATAACCTCTTTAGAAGTTCTTCCTTTCCCATCTCTGCTGGCCCTATTCAGCTCCGCCTCTTTATCGCAATCTGAAGAAGATGTACTGGTGCAAGCGCGAGTGGTGCCAGTACACGTGTGTGAAAATCCTGATAGGTCTTTGACCCTTCGTCTTCCGCAGCTGTATGCAGAAGAAGTTATATGTTCAGCTGCATATTAGACATCAGGTGGGATCTAGAATTTCGAGATGGAATATTATTCCGTCGCATAGAATCGTACACACACACACACACACACCACACATATATTTAGTTGGGGCAACGGACCTCTTGTTTGCATCCAGCCTTTCTATCAAAAGTATGCTACATATATGTATGGATGTATGTATGTATGTATGCTATATCTAGATAGTAATAGAAGTCATGCTAATATTTTCCAGCAGTCTACAACTAGAGAAGGCTGAACAAACGATCCACTAGTATTCAACTTGACCTACCGTGAGTCTTGTATCCTACCTATTTTGAGAGTGCTTTCCGCGTACCCCGTGTATAGTCTTCCTTGTTTGTTTAGTGTGCCTTTCTTTTCAGGAGGAGTGTTCTGCTTTCTCACAATGACGGTTGAAGTCCTTCACCTGTGATAGATACCCTGCAAGTGGAAAATTTGGACGCAGGTTATGTTGTCTTTAATCATGTATAACTTATCATTTGGTTGCAGCGGAGAGGATATCTATGGCGTATCATCGCAACATTTAGGGAAGAAAAATGATAACTGACTCATGGTGACGCATGCGAAGTATAAAGTGAGAGTTTTATATTGAGGGAAGTCTCGAATTTTGGAGGGATTCGTTTTCAAAATTTTATATATACGTGGCACAGATTTATATCCATATTGCTACAGTGATGGTGGGATGCGGCTGCGGGGAGCGGAAAGGGAGGTATTTAATAAATGTTGGCATGGGTATATATTCATGGGGAGACTGATTTCCCCCCCACTATAAAGTGGAGGCCTGTCTATTGCTGTCCCCCCTCGGAGAGCTGCGAGAGGCCGTCAGTACAACGGGGCATCATATGTCCGCATGGTGTTGTGCATGATCTTCTGTATATCTCTCCAGAGCACCTCATACGGAGCCTGGAACTCATGTATGTATGACGGGCTGGCCTCGTGGCGGATGCGGTACTGTCGGAGCAGTGTCTTCACCTCCTCTGATGTGTACTCTGTGGCACAATCGGTGTGGAAGGTGATGGTCTCTGTCACGGGGATGCTGACTTTCCCCCCCTAGGGGGGGAGCAGTGGTGCACCCTTTGTGTCACCCCTCGCCTGGATGTCACTTGCAGTGCTGTCTGTGTCACCGTGTCACAGGCCCCCGAAACACTTAGCCAGACATCTTATTGTTTTATCTGACTTTATTATTCCACGAGCCAACACACCTGCATTTTTCACAGTTTCAAGCACAGGATATATATATACATATATCTTCTGTTTTATCAGGTTATAGCCCACGCACCTTTCGTGTTGGCTTGTTCGTCTCTCTGGTCCGCTTCGCTCTTCGCGACTCTACCGACATCTTTTGGCAGCAAATTCTGACAATCCGACATCAGCCGCACCGCACACGCGCAGCAGTGGCACCGACATCTCGACATCTCGACATCTTTTTTCCGACATCTTCAGCCGTTTTTGTTGCACACCTTGTGTGCTTGCATTTACCACTGGACAAGCAATATTTTCTCCCCACAATGGCTTCGACCCGACGTGAAGGACTTGCATCCGCTCTGCGCGTTGCCCGCACACATCAGACCGGTTCACCGTCGAATTCACCTTCCGGATCGCAGAGTACCCCTGCCTCGTCTCGTAGACCACGCAGGATTGTTGGGACGTCATCATTGCGATCAAAGCCGACATCTACGGTCAACGCCCCTACGGCTTTTGACTACTTCAACGACCCCGACGTTTTGAGCACCACACCTGTGGAGGAGGGGCGCGAGGATGAGTACATCGAGCAGCTCGCCTACGCGTTTCAGTATGGAAGTGACCTACTTTCATTTCTGAAGTCTACTGGCCTCAAGATGCCCACTGGCTACACTTTGGACACCGCGACTGCCGACGTGGACTTCAACGCCCTCCTTTCTGGACTGGCTCACGTGCTGTACCCCGTCTCCTACAGCGAGGCGGCCAAGCTCCTCGACCTCGAGCACGATCATGACTTTTACCACGTCACCATCAACGAGATCCTCTTCAGCATCCTTCCGCACCCGCTTCGTGGCAACGCGCTAAGTGTCTATCACGAATGTGCCCGCCACCACCCTGCTGACGGCCGCTACGCTCTTCAGCGCCTACGGTACGAGGTTGAGGGTGTGCCCGACGCGGACGGCATGCGCTTCTGGACTCAGATGCGGGCGGTTGTCCTCACCGAAGTCGAGGACCCCGCCCCACAGCTTGCCCTAATTCGACGGCTTGGCGACCGTCACCAGAAGATCAAGCCGACGTACAACGACACCGACCGCGTGATGGACCTCTAGCACATCTTGTCGGAGTCCGCGAAGCAGTCACCGTACGTTGCCCCTCTGTATCTGGTGGTGTTGCGCGAGTTGCGGGCGGGTGCGGTTTTCACTTTTGCCCGCCTTGCTCTCCGCATCCGCCTCGCCTTTCGGGACGAGAGCCCCCTCGCCACACTCTCGTCCTCCGCCGCTCCCGACATCCCGCCCGAGGGCTCTGGCTACCGCCCTAAAGACGCGGCCCAGAAGCCCAACCCCTCTCCGCGTTCCCCGACTGCCATGGCACTTCGTGTGCAAAAGCAGTCGTTGGCGCCCTTGGAGGGCAAATGGACCGCCGACTCGCCCAACTCCATGTACCTCAAGTGGGTGGGTACAGGTTTTCCCTGCACCGTCTGCTTCCGCATGGGAACGTCACGGACTCCCACCCCGACACCCGTGGTGCCTGCCCGTACGTCTGCATCGAGGCGTTCGCGAACAACAAGCATCTTGAGGTCTCGCGGACAGCCACTGCCCGCCCGTCGCTCGATGCATCCGCCGCCGCGCTCACGGCACCGCCCCCTGCAGTGGACCCACCGGCTCCACCCACGGATCAGCCTACTGCGGCAGCATTTCTTTCCGCCCGTCTCTCCCTGCCTGCACCCGGTGAGGGTGATGCGATCGACACCGTCGGCAGCGGCTCTCTGGTGGTGCACGCCACGGACGATGCCGCCTCTCCGCTGCCTGATGAGATTGAAGAGCTCGCATGTGGGAGGCAGCTGTAACCCTCCTCACATAACAGACACTGTAACTACTTGTGATGGGACTCATATAAAGCAAGGTTCTATATTATGCTTTATAAGGTCATAGTGAGCTATGTCACTCTTAGGATCTATGTCCTGACTTACTACATATACTTGCAGGTAAGAATTAGGTATTATTTGACTTTTGCCATGCGGCTGTTTTACTCTAGAAATCTCAACTGTTTCTTTGGCCTTGGCCATTACTTATTCACTCAGCTCTCTGAGGTAATCCTAGTCAGCATGGCCAAGTCTCATCAACCTATCATATGCTTGTACTGCATTATCATGTGCCAGTATTCTTCATGACACATTATTACACAGTACAGTAGTACTGTGTACTCCCATATAAGGGGGGTCTCTTCCTCAACAGGGGTCTCGGGCGCTAATGCTGTAAGGCGCGTATGACACTACTGGCATGTATGACATTGCTGAGTCATCCGCGCATGACACCGTGTGTTGTCCTAGCACAACTCCCCCCCCCTTCAGGTGGGAAGCGTCCTCGCTTGTGCTTAGATGCACAGTCGTTAGGCTGATTCGGAACCCATGGTGTCCCACTCGCTGTCGTCGGACATCACTGGTGGCGGCGTAGGGTTGTACTCCGGCATCAAGGTCACAGGCTCCTCGTCAGCTTCTTCCAGATTAGCGCAGACTCTCTCATCGTTGAGCTCTGTCTCATTTTCATCTCTCCAGAGTATTTCCGCTAGGTATTCACATACCGCTGCGATTGACCCCACGGGTTGTTCCACCGGTAGAGAGCTGAATAACTGTTTAAGCAAGGCCGCGGGGATGCCATACACGTGCCATCCAGCTCCCATGCCTGGCCTAGGGTCGCCCGACTCTCTGCGGGTGGAGCCGCTCTGCGCCATCTTCTCGTGTCGCCCATAACGGCGTTTGAAGTCGCAGGGGTTTTCAGGGTCGCAGGACCTCAGGGTGGTGATAGGCGCGTTGGTCCAGAAGTGGGTGGGTTTCTTGTAGGGCATACCATACTTGCAATATGTAGCCAGATGCGGAAGTGGCAACCCTTGCATGCATCGGCGAGTGTGTAACCCATGAGGAGCTCGGCCACGCGGGTTCTCGATGAAGTAGAAGCTCGGCTGGAGGTACTTGATGATCTCCAGCGTTCTCCGCACTTGCCTGTCAGCACCACGCAGGTTTCGTACCCCTACCGTTTTGGCTTGGCTGTACTCCGTGCATGGAGGGCTCGCCCAAATGACGTCAAAGTGCTTGGGCGAGAACTGCCGATAGTCCCAGTGCAGGATGTTTTCGCAGTGGGTGGGCTTCCATCGGTTCTGGATGTCCACCGAGACTACCTCACACCCAGGAAACTGCTTGCTGAACTGTCGTTCGACAGAGCCCGTGCCACAAAACAACACCAAGATCCGTATTGGGCGTCGAGACGGCTGTAGGCGTGCTGCTCCTCGACCAGGTCCTTGGGATGGCATGAAACTAGTGGGTGACACCGTCGCGAATGTGCCCACCTCGTCGTCGGCTCGTTCTTCCGGGATCCACGCCATTCCGTCCGCCTGTAACTCCTCAGGGTCCGTCATCCATATCGCCCCTGCTGACTCCTCGCGTTTGCGGGTGACTCTGCTCTTTTCACGTTCTTGCCTCTTGGCCTCGACCTTCTCGAACTCCTGTAGAGCGCGGTTAGGTATCCCTTTTCGGCCAACTCCATCGAACTCGAGGTCCTCGCGAGTTTTCCATTCATTCTCGGAGCGCGGCATACCTACCCATTTGACCATGTACTCCGTCCATGTCCGCCCGCCACGTCTCCTCGTGCGTGACCTCTCAATGCACTCCACCGCCATCTCCTTACGACCGCTCACGTCCACAGGGGGAGGCGGAATCTCCGCACTCCTGTCCGCGAACTTGTCCTGGCCCGACTCCACTGGGGTGAGTCTATCCACGGTGAAGACGTCGTGCACCTTCCACTGTGGTGGTAGCTTCAGGCGGTAAGCCGCGGGGGCCCCTCGGTCCTCGGGGGCGAGCTCCATCTGCCGATCGCTGTGGAAGGCCTCCAGTACCTCCATCGGGCCCAGGCGCTTCTTCAGCAACTTCTTGTGTAGGCCCCTATCCCCGGGCTGGGTGAGATGCGTGGCGTCCACCCACACCATGTCACCTATTGCGTACCGGCGAGCACGATGGCGAGCGTCATACTGGGCCACTTGCTGCTGCTGAGCTACCAGCAACCTATCGCGAGCAGTCTGCAACTGCTGAACAAACTGCCGGGCGGTCTCGTGGGCCGTGCCTTTCTTCACGACGTCCCCTCTCCCCCCCTTGGCACGGCCCCTACGAGAAGCCAATGCAGCTTCTACGAAGAAGTCGAGCTGCGACGCCGGGGCATGCCCATAGCAAAGCTCGAAGGGTGTGAATCCAGTAACTGCGGACCTGGAGTCGTTAATGGCGTACTCCACCGGGGTGCACCATAAATCCCAGTCTGTCTGGTTTGCGTCAACGTAGGCGCGCAACATGCGCTCCACCGTATGGTTTGTGTGCTCCGCTTGGCCGTCTCCTTGTGGATGGTACGGCGTAGTGGAGGCCACCTGCACCCCCATAAGGCGATGCAATTCCATGTGAAAGGCGTCACGGAAGCGAGAGTCCCTGTCACAAATGATCTTCATAGGAGCACCGTGCAGTCGCCAAACATGGTCGAAGTACATTCGTGCCACTTGCTCAGCCGAGCTGTCGGAGTACAGCATGGGGACCACGTGCACCATCTTGGACAACTTGTCCGTGAACGTGGCGAAGGCGTCGTAGCCCCGCTCCGTGCGTGGCAGTCCAGTGACGAAGTCAATGCTGACCACCTGCCACAGCCTGACCGGGACTTGGAGGGGGTTCAGCTGCCCATCCGGATAGCTGTTCCTCGGGCGGGTCTGCTGGCATATCAAGCACGAGCGGGCCCAGTCGGTGACGTCCTTGTTCATGCGGGGCCACCAGAACCGCCGCACAATCCGAGCAAGAGTCTTATCTCGCCCGGTGTGCCCCGCCGCGGGAGACTCGTGCGCTTCACGCATGACTATCTCTCGAAGGGGAGAGTCGGACGACAACACCAGCTGGTAGCGTCCCTCCGCGATGCGCCAGATCATGTCGTCAACCATGCGGAAGGTGTCCGTGCGCTGGTGCGGGGCGGCTAAAAGCTCTTCCTTTAACATCGTGAGGTAAGGGCTACGCCCGTACTCCGCGCGTAGTGCTTTTACGAACTGGCATGCCTTCAGTGGTCCTTTGGCTGCGCGCGCCTTGGCTGCTGGCCCCGTCGTAACCATAGGCTCGCTTGCACCTTGAGCTGCAGGCGCACGGGCATTCGTCGTTCGAGGCCGAGTCCGGCTGGCCGCTGGCGCCCACACCAGCAGCACGGGCCACCGCAACGCTGGTCGGCCTCCATCTGGTGACTCAAACAAGCATGTAGGGTGACCCTTGGCATCCTTGAGGTCGAACACCTTGACCACGTGCAGGCCGTACTTGGGCTGGATAAGGGTGCGCCAGGACGCGTCATAGTCCGGCAGTAGGAACATCGCCGACGTGTTCTCTGGGTCGGCGCGCCACTCGGCCATGAAGTGGCGTAGGATCCTCTCAATGAGGTTGCTGTCCTTGGTATAGGGGGGGTTGCACCAGACGTGCTTTCCCCGCCATTGCTGCTTGAGGCACTCCGTCCAATAGGTGTCCACTTGGCGGTTGACGCCCATGGAGTCACAACACGCGTCCACGTCGAACGGGCCGTACTGCGCTGAGATCTCTTCGAACTTCTCCTTTACCAGTTTCCAGTCCTGCCGGTCTACCACGTTATCGTAGTGGGAGCTTGACGCGGGAGGGGAACTTTGTTTGCTGGGAGGGGAAGGACTAGGAGGAGTTGAGGGGGTTGGAGAGGGGGCTTGCTCCGGTTGCGAGCGAGAGCGAGTAGTGACGCCAGCAAGGGTGGCTTCATGCAAGGCGCGCTCCGCGGTGTGCAACGTCTCAGCTGCGTCTTCCCACAGGTCGGGGGTTTCCACCAGGTGAGCCCATTCAGATGAGTGAGCTCCCCGACGACCAACGGAGGGCTGACCGGAGGTACAGACTCGTCTTCAGAGTCGGAGTAATCAAACGTGGTGTCGAGCACCGAGATGGGGTCCTCACGGATCTTGACCTTAGCGGGCTCCTCGGACGGCTCTTCGTCGGTGTCATCCTCGTCGATTGCACCGAATACTGAGGTGGGATCGGCGGGGGTCGAGCTCTCAGCTGGCTCCCTTGGCACACTCTGACGAGGCTCGTCTGTATCCCGGTCGACCACGCCCTTCTCCTTGAGCCCCTCCCTGGCGGATGACTGCTTGTAGTCTGGTCGTCTGGATTGGGCGTCCGGAACCACTAGGCATCGGCCAGGTACGTGCTCCATTTGGTGCACGCCCACTTCCACCAAGTCCTCATACCAGCGTGCCTGGCGTCGACTCAGCTCCCGAGCCGGTGCGAAGAGCCACTGCAAGGGTTTGTGGTCACCCATGAGTTTGAAGTCGGTGAATATAAGGTAATGCCTCCACGTCACTGTGGTGCAGTGGTGGATGGCGCACAGCTCCCGCTCCCCAGCGTGGTAGTTCTGCTCGGCCGAGGAGAATTGCCTGCTCTCGAAAGCCAGCGGTTGAAGACCTCGCCCCAGGTCTTGCATCAGCACGCCTCCTAGCGCGACCGCACTGGCGTCGGTCTGCACGCAAAATGGGCGAGACCCATCGGCTGCTGAGCGCTGGTCCGGTAGGGCAAGGATTGGCGCCGAAATCAATGCTGACTTCAATCGTTGGAAGGCTTCTTTCTCCTCCTTGCCCCAAGTCCACGGCACTCCCATCTTCGTGAGGCGAGTAAGAGGGTGGGCAATGTGGGCGAAGGACTGGATGTACCGCCGGTAAAAGCCACACATTCCAAGGAATTGGCGCACGTGGGTGACATTCTCGAGCTCTGGCCAGTCGCGAACCGAGGCCACTTTGTCGCGTTGGGGACGACAACCTTCCTTACTGCACACATGGCCAAGGAAGCGTACTGCTCGCATGCACAACTTCAACTTGCTTCGCTTGAGGTATACTTTGTGTTGGCGACAGGCAGCTAGTACGGCACGTACATGGCCGACATGCTGCTCAGGTGTGTCACTGAAAATCATGATGTCGTCCACGAACACTCTGCAGAAGGGTAGGTGTCCGAGGTACTGCGTCATCATTCTTTGCCACGTGCTCGGTGAGTTGCTCAGTCCCATAGGCATGACCAGCCACTCATAAGCTCCAAAGTGGGTGGTCATGGCTGTCTTCTCGATGTCCTCCTGTTCCATGGGAACTTGCCAGAATCCCCACAAGGCGTCTGCAGTGGAGAAGACGGTTGCTCCTTGTAGGTCATCGAGGAGGGTTTGTACGTCAGGAAGAGGGTACTTGTCCTTGACCGTGATCTCATTTATCGACCTGTAGTCGATAACCAAGCGCAACTCCTTAGGGTTGCTCGGCTTCGGCACCATAAGTACCGGACAGCCCCAGGGAGACGCTGATGGACGGATGTACCCCTTGGCCAACAGCTCGTCAAGTTGTGCACGAAGTTGCCGAAGCTCCTCTTGCGACAACTTGTAGTTACGCCGATGTAGCGGTTGTCCACTCCAGTCGGATCGCAAGCGAATGTTGTTCTTGTAGTCGCGGCTTTGGACGGAGTCAGGCAACTCCGTACATATGACGTCCCTGAACTCCTCCTCAAGGTCGCGCAGCTGTTGCCATATCTCTGGGGACACTGTCTCGTCAATCTCGTCCGGCTCCTCCTCTTTCATGGCGTGGGGCTTGGGCGGCGGTGACGGTGATTCCTCAGCCACTGGAGCGGCCTGCTCTTGAGATAAACCTTTCATATGGGGCTTCTCGTCGCTCCAGCGCACACGCTTGCGCCGCGGCCGACGTTCGCGGAGTAAGCGCCTTCCCTGCTCCAGCGCGGCTGCGGCTTCGGCATGCCAGGTGGGTGGTTTCCCTTGCGCATGGTCGTCGATTGCCTGGGCGCGTACGTGCTCAGGTAATAGAGCGAATGCTCCCAAAGCTTCCCGCTTGCTCTGGAAGAACCCGAGATGTAGGTTGTTGGATGGCGCGTTGTCCGCGGGGGGACCAACAGCACCCTCCAGAGCGACCACGTCAAAGTTTTGTGGGCGGGTGGACTCCACTGTTGCGTAAACCTTATCCAAGTGGTCCTCGTCACTGGTGCCTGGGCTGGGCCGCACAGATTCCCGGAGGAGTAGAGCGTCCTCGGCTTCGGAGTCGGTGTCGGACGCGGACATCAGCGCAGGCGCGTCCGTTTCACCCAGATCCGCTTGGGAGGAGTCCATGGCGCCCGCGACTTGGGCGTCTTGCTGCTCAGAGCTAGACGTGACGCGATGCTCGGACGAAGCGTCCTTGGGCTTGGTGTTGGTCTCGGCGTCGGCATCTTCGTTACAGGCGACCGCCCCGAAGGTGCCGTCGGGCGCCAGGTACACCACGAAGGCACACTCATCCTTAGATTGGAGGGCTCGAAGGTCCTTGCGTACCCTTTTGGGGTCCAACAAGACTCCTTGTACCAGCGCCATGGCCTTATCCTTGGGTCTTGAGGGGTCTGGCGTTCCCGGCGAGCAGCCTGTAATGACCACTCTCTTGCTTCCAGAACCAAACCGGATGGAGCCCCATCGGGAGTAATCCAGGGTGACTGGGGAGTGGGAGGCTAGCCAAGGTCCTCCAAGGATGATATCCACGCAAAGATCAATGGGCATCACTCTGAGCTCCAATTGCTTGACGTACAACCCCTTGGTGGTCTCCGCTTGCAGTCGAGGGCGGACGCACGTGTTGACATCGTACGACGCGCCGTCGGCTACTCGCACTCGCATGGGGTTTTCGTGAGGTCGAGGCGTCAAGGAGGGAATGCTGCGTACAGTCTTATCCGAGATAATGTTGGTGGAGCACCCAGTGTCCACCAGCACCTTTACACGACGACCGTTCACGTACGCCCAGAACAACAACAAGGTGGGGGCCTTGGAATTGTTGATCTGTCGAGGTGGTGCTCGCGATGTTGATACAGCCGCCAAGAGATCACTCCAACCAGGGCTCATGTCCCCACTGTCGGTGATGCTGTTGAGCTGGCACTCGATGGGGTCGTCCTTGGCATGAGGGTCGCCTAGATCAAGAGGGTCGTCCATGTCAGAGTCCCATGGTAACTCGTAGGTGCCTGCATCGGCCAAGAGCCCTTGAGCGGTGGCTGTCTGCACCAGATCCCTGGGTGGGTAATCAGGTGGGTACAATGCCACTTGGATGACCTTGTCCTTCGCCGCTCGCGCCATGTCATTCGTCGCCAAGTCACTTGCGTACTGGAGGAGTCCGTCTTCTACTTCCTCTTGCGCTTGTTCCTTGGCTAGGATGTGCAGTAGCTCTTCGTCTATAGGAGAGTCCCGCTCCAAATATGGGAGGCCACTGGCGTAATCCCGCTTAAGCTTCTCCCGTTGGCGAACCTTCTCCAGCCCACTGAGCCACCTCCTCCTTGGAGCTCCTTCAGCTCGAGCTGCATGGGTCGGTGACAACCATGGTCGGGGGCGGTCACTCCGTGTGGTTGAGGTTGCCTCGACAGTCGTGTTGTCGTTAGGTGAGGGCGTACGAGGTCGACGCCCAAGCTGGATGTCTTGACGTCGTCGTCGGTATTCTTGCAGCCTTTTAAGTTTGCTAAGGGCTGCGGGTAAGGGTGATCGAGCTCGAGCTTTTCGCTTGTTGGTGGTAACCGCGCTGTGCGTTGGTGACCGCGTGGGTCCTCGGCTGCTGCGTCGATGCCCGGCTCTCCAAAGCGGTGGGCTCGTGCTCCGCGGAGGTGTACAGGGCGGTGCAAGGTCCGTTTCCAGAGCCTTGATGGAGGACCTCAAGCCCCGTGTGCCCACCTTGGAGCGTAGAGCGCTCGTCCCTTGCCCTCGGACGGCTCGAAATTGCCAACCTTGCAATGGTTGGCCCGTTGGCTCCAAGTGCACGCGGTAGCTCTCGGTCACCTTTAGGGTACGTCGGTGCCGTTTCCCAACGTGCTGGGAGTCGTCGGAGAGGTCCTCGCTCGTACACACTGGAGACTTGGCTTCCTTGTGAAGACGAGCTTCTACCACTTGACGCTCCGGCGCGGGAGGAGGGCTGGTCATCGCCCGCGAGGGTAGCATGTTGAGCTCATCGGAGTCTAGGTATCCTGTGCCAGGAGCACTCCGCCTTTGACGTCGACGGGCTCTTCTCCACTTTTCCCGCAACTGTTGCTCCGAGAGGTAGGAGGGGGGCTCATCGCGGGGATGTGGGGTACCACAGCCCGAGCTCATTAGGACTTGGAGGGTACTCCGAGCTCGAGGGAGTCCTCCGCGGCAAAATCCATTAGTTCCTTTGGCAACACCGCGTTGAGCACGTCGCAGTATTCATCCGTTTCCACTTCGTGCGTGATCATGTCCAAGGTTTCAGCCAGAAGTGCTTTGGCCCACTCCTTCTTACGAAGAGCAGCCTGTGGGCACTCTCGAGCATAGTGCTCTTTGCTTTGGCACAACCTGCAGCCAGTGTACTCCGGGGAGCCCAGACGTTGCCCAGTAGGAGTTGCACCCGCGGGACGATCTTCGGCTAGAGCTAGAAGCTCCTCCGAGACCTCCACTGCTGCCAGTAGCTGCACTGGTGCTCTCCTACTCGTCGCGTTGCTCAAATGCAACTCCGCCTCAATGGCGTATTCAAGCGCTAGGCGTCGACTGGCTGGAAGGGCGCGGTCGAGGAGGATCAAGGGGGTCCCCTTCCGCTCTGCAATCTCGAACGCCTCCTTTCGTACCTCCGCGGATAAGCCCGAGAGGAAGACGTCCAGAAGGTCGGATTCCGGAACCGGAGTGGTAAGCTCGTGTGTCGCCAACATGGTCACCACGCGATGGGCTAGATGTAGTCCATCCCAAAACTCGCGCACCTTGCGCGGTGTCGCCATGCGTCCTTGAGTTTGGCGCACTCGGCGTAGGAACGAGCCCAAGGTGGCCATTTCACTCTTCAGCGGCACGACCAGCTTCGCTAGCGGCACGATGACCTTCTCAAGGTTCAACGACTTGTCCGCTTCGGCATCCAGGAGAACCCCTCGCAGCTCCGTTCCTTCGGAGCTAGGTGTAGGGAAGCAGTGTTGGGTGATCTCCTTCAACAAAATATGCACCGAGAGAATCGGCTCTCCGAACTCGAATGCTCCGTTGGGCACGTTGCATGGGGTGTTCATCGCGAGGAGCACCACCGGAAGGGTTAAGCACCTGTCGAACTCGTCCACGAATCGTAACAGCGGGCCGAAGGGGTTTGTGGACCCCTCCAACGGTGCTGAGTACAAGGACATGATGTCCTTCGCGGCCTTGAGGGCATATGAGTGCCTGGTGTACTCCTCCCTTTGCTGCCTGCCATCATTGTACGAGGACCTCCTACTCGAACCGAAGCTGTAGGACGTCTCATCGTCGGGCGGGTCGTCACCGCCTCCGCCCCCGCCATGGCCGCGACGTCCACCTTCAGGATTTCGCGAGGGTTCGCTAGGTGCGTCAGAAGTGGGGTCGTCAGGCGGCTCATTCCCCCCCCTTGATGGCCACCGGGTCCTCCCGGGTCGTCATCACCGTCATCATCACCACCACCATCTCCGTCATCGCCGCCTCCGCCGCTACGCACTGGAGGCGGTTTCGGGTTCACCGATGGAAACCGGTCGAACGCACCAGGCCAAACTCCCCGTGTGCAGTATATACACAACGGCACGAGTTGGGTGCTTTCTGACAAGGTTGGAAGGGTCGTCACCTCGCAGCTCCATATAGCTACAGGAGGTTGCGGGGTACGGGTGCATCTCGAGCACGGAATGTTGGTGGTGCTGGACGCGACCTCGTTGTGCACGTTGAGAATCACGGCCTTGCCCATGTGAGGTGGCGAAGGGAGTTCAGAGGCAGGCGCCTCAGAGACTTATATCATTACATCTGAGGAAATCTATTACTCATCTTTGTGAGTTTAGACAGCGTTGTACTGATTGCAACGCTTTTTCTAATGATTTATATATCACAGATTATACCAAATTTGGTGATCAGTCCAGTGCAAACGTTTGTCACCGGAATGTACAGGGATTGTGAATGATCGCAATCCAGCCGGAGGAATAATCTCAGCAGCTGTTATGTACTAATGAATTCATCGGAGTTATACTCATTTCGACGATTCGAACCCTGTGTCATTTTCAGTGATGACAACTCATATGAATATACAGGGAATTCCTCAGAATGCTTTTATGTGATGTCAACATATTGTATGAACAGTTCACCTGCATCCGAGGACGAAGGAGTTACGCCTGGAAGGTTTTGCATGGTGGTCACTTAACAGTTATCAGCTGTTATGCGGGTGCCACATTCTGCCTTCGGTACTGGGATTATATCAACCAGTCCTATAGCGATGCACCTGTCCTTCCCACTCTTATGTATGGTTATAGTGCCAAACTGTATCAGGCGGGATATATATATATATTATAACTATCATCTTCTGATCCAATGATGTTCAGTTAAGCATGGTATCAGGTTATGTGTTATATATATAGTTAAGCATTCCGCCCTTACTCGAAAATGTAAACGCTGAGCAATAGTCAACTTATAGTCATTGGGATGTAGTTTCCCATCCGAGTTTACACTTTATTAGTGACGGTGGGTTTAACGTTGTACAGATTTCAACGTTACTTGTGGATGCAGTGGTCCTATCAAAAGCAATCTATCAGAAATCACCATATCGGTATCATCACACATTAATCCTGAATCTATATAAGTTATAAATAACTTCTCGGCTATGTGTGTATATCTCATAAGCATTTCACTTCACTTCCCCCTTCGAGGAAGAATGAACTATTAGGCAGTTGTTAAGTGCCTATATACCTCATTAGGTAGCATGCAATTCTTATAAGAAGCAGCTATACAGTTCTTGGGATGTTGCTCTACAGTTCTTGGGTTGTAGCCCGAAATATCAGTCATGTATGTGCTGATTTCAGCATGACCATAATGCCAAATACAGTGTGTTTTACTAGTATTTTGTGGCATTTCAGGGTTACTGGGTTACTATGACCCTAATCACCTGAAGTGGCTTTAGGGCGTTACATGGTATCAGTAACACGTATATATATCAAAATTGAGCAGTATGCATTTTTCTTTGAAGGAAAGAAGCAAAACTGCACTCAGTATGTCACTGTTTATTATGTGAACTCTGAGGTGTATGTTACACCCCTAGGTGTTATCACAAGATTTTTAGGGTGTTACACGAGATGTGAAGTGTGGCATTATTTTTTCCAGGTACCTTGATAGGTGTAAAATTGGAATCCGCGAAAAAATTGGACCCAAATTTTCATTTTGAAATCTAGCGTATTAGATTTTCACCTATTTCTGCCATTTTTGGCTTAACACCTTCTGCCGACCCTGCGCACCATGCGTGCTACATTTACTTCCAAAATGGGGAGGTGGAAGAGGTAACCGATACGACCTACGGCATCCGTGTCCAAAACTTGCCAGCGGTCTGGTCCAATGTTTCGACAGCTAGACTGGTGACCGAGGATAGGGTTGAAGAGGTATGCTCCATTCCCTTAAAGCAAATTCCCCATACTTACACCATGACTAAACTCCTTCTTCGAGTTTTAAAACACTAGGGATGTTGTTGGCTTAGCAGGCTGATAAGAAGAAGGCAGGCCGGAAAGTTACATTTTCCATACCAGAGGAGGCGCCGCCAGCAAAGCGGTGCAAGGAGGATTCAGCAAGGGTGACCGCCTCCATGCCTGGGATCCCTCTTGACCCCCCTCAGGATTCCTCTGGACCCCATTGGGTCCCTCCGAGCCCCCTCCGGGTCCCTGAACCCCACTTTGGGTCCCTCTCACCCCCACCCCCCCGGTCCCTCGAGACCCCTCTAGACCCGTTTGATGTGTGGGTCCCACTATGCCCCCCCTCCCCCGCCCATGCGCCCTTGTTTGTCCCTCGAGGCAGGTGGAACTAAAATGGTGTGCATTCCTTGGGGTTGGGGTAGATTCCTTCTTTGCGGGATGCATTAGTCCATTCTTTCGATCAATGGATTAAGAGCGATGGGAAAAAAGGCTGCCCGCCACCTTACCACTTTAACCATGAGGTGACCCCCCCCCCCCACCCCACCCCCCGCCCCCCTTGATGCTTTCCCGACCCGGAATCAAGGTAGATCTTTGGGAATCTATCTAGTCAATGAATGTCCTTCCCCCTGAGTACGTTGGTACATGGTGTACGCAGACTAAGCAGTACATCAAGGTAATCAATGCACGGGGCGATAACAAGATCAAAATCAAGTGGAGTGAGGAAGCAACATGCCACCATACCGAACATAAAGGCAGCCCCCCCTCCCCCCTACGCCTCGTTTGACATGTGTCTCCTTGCCAGTTCCTCCTTATGTGTGCCTCCAATTGTCGGGTTGTCCGTCAAAATCTGCAGATGACTTACAACAAAGGATGGTGCTTGCAGAGACCATCGTCACCGTGCCAACCTTCGTCTCCTTGCCGGTGTGTGCTGGAGGTTCTGCTTGCCACCGTCCCCCCACCTGGCATAAAGCCGCGGTGGCAGCTGGGATAGCGTGCTACCACGTGCAGGGGCACGCAAGAGGACAAGCCGATCCTGCTAAGGTGGAGACGGCCATAGCAAAATGGTGTTAGTCACTTCGGAGGTAATCCCCCCTCGCAACTAGGACCGCATCCGCACTTGCAAGTAGGTCCTACTTACATCCATGACCTTTTTGCACATCCTCCTAGGGCCTGCCGTACCTGCAAAGCTTTCATGTACCTCACAACCACAAATAAATGTGTACAAGTTACTCACTACCAAGGATGGTGCGTGCAGGGGCCATGGTGACAATGGTGACAATTTGCCAGATGGTAGACCTAGATGTAAATATGTAAAGTAGACAATATATGTAAATATGTAAAGATCTAAATATATAACTGAATGCTATTCGTAGGTCTTGAATGTTAATCGGAGGTCTTGAATGCCTATCGTAGAACCAAACTGCTATTTGTAGGTCCTGAATGTTAATCATAGGTCCTGTCTCGTAATTGTAGATCCCGAACGTAAATCAGAGGTCCTGAATGCTTATCGGAGGTCTAAAACGCTAAACGTAGGTCCTGAATGTTAATGGGAGGTCTTGAAAGCTTATCGGAGGTCCTGAATGCTTATCGGAGGTCCTGAATGCTTATCAGAGGTAATGAATTATAATCAAGGGTCCTGATAGCTGATCGGAGGTCCTAAATGGTAATCAAAGGTCCTGAATGTTTATGGGAGGTCCTGAATTGTAATCGGAGGTCCTGAATTGTAATCGGAGGTCCCGAATGCTTATCGAAGGTCCTGAATGCTTATCGGAGATCCTGAATGCGTATCGGAGGTCCGGATTGTAATCGGAGGTCCTGAATACTTATCGAAGGTCCTGAATTGTATTCGGGGGTCATGAATGGTAATCAAAGGTCCTGAATGCTTATGGGAGGTCCTGAATTGTAATCGGAGGTCCTGAATGCTTATTGGAGGTCCCTCTAACACCCCCTTCAGGGTCCCTCTAAGACCCCTCTAGACCCCTTTGGTGGGTCCCACTATCGGTCCCCCTCACCCCCCTCCGCCCTTGTTTGCCCCTCGAGGCATGTGGACGAACTTAAATTGTGTGCATTTTTTGGGGTTGGGGTAGATCCATTCTTTGCGGGATGCATTAATGGAATCTTCCGAATTGTCATCGGAGGTCCTGAATGCTTATCGGAGGTCCTGAATGGTAATCAGAGGTCTTGAATGGTAATCGAACGTCCTGAATTGCAATCGGAGGTCCTGAATTGTATTCGGAGGTCCTGAATTATAATCGGAGGTCCCGAATGGTAATCGGAGGTCCTGAATGCTTAATCGGAGGTCCTGAATACTTATCGAAGGTCCTGAATTGTATTCGGGGGTCCTGAATGCTTATCGAAGGTCCTTGATGCTTATCATGGGTCCTGAATGCTTATCGAAGGTCCTGAATTGTAATCGGAGGTTCCGAATGCTTATCGGAGGTCCTGAATTGTAATCGGAGGTCCTGAATGGTAATCAAAGGTCCTGAATGCTTATGGGAGGCCCTGAATTGTAATCGGAGGTCCTAAATACTTATCGAAGGTCCTGAATTGTATTCGGGGGTCCTGAATGGTAATTAAAGGTCCTGAATGCTTATGGGAGGTCCTGAATTGTAATCGGAGGTCCTGAATTTTAATCGGAGGTCCTGAATGCTTATTGGAGGTCCCTCTATCGGTCCCCCTCACCCCCCTGCGCCCTTGTTTGCCCCTCGAGGCATGTGGCCGAACTTAAATTGTGTGCATTTTGGGGGGTTGGGGTAGATCCATTCTTTGCGGGCTGCATTAATGGAATCTTCCGAATTGTCATCGGAGGTCCTGAATGCTTATCGGAGGTAATGAATTGTAATCGAACGTCCTAAATTGTAAACGGAGGTCCTGAATTGTAAACGGAGTTCCTGAATTGTAATCGGAGGTCCTGAATGCTTATCGAAGGTCCTTAATGCTAATCGGAGGTCCTGAATGCTTATCGAAGGTCCTGGATTGTAATCGGAGGTTCTGAATACATATCGGAGGTCCTGCATTGTAATCGGAGGTCCTGAATTGATGTTATCGAAGGTCCTGAATTGTACTCGGGGGTCATGAATGGTAGTCAAAGATCCTGAATGCTTATGGGAGGTCCTGAATTGTAATCGGAGGTCCTGGAATTGTAATCGAAGGTCCTGAATAATGCTTATTGGAGATTTCTTAACCACCCCCTTCAGGGTCCCTCTAAGACCCCTCTAGACCCCTTTGATGGGTCACACTATCGGTCCCCCTCACCCCCCTGCGCCCTTGTTTGCCCCTCGAGGCATGTGGCCGAACTTAAATTGTGTGCATTTTTGGGGGTTGGGGTAGATCCATTCTTTGCGGGCTGCATTAATGGAATCTTCCGAATTGTCATCGGAGGTCCTGAATGCTTATCGGAGGTAATGAATTGTAATCGAACGTCCTAAATTGTAAACGGGGGTCCTGAATTGTAAACGGAGGTCCTGAATGCTTATCGGAGGTCATGGATTGTAATCGGAGGTTCTGAATACATATCGGAGGTCCTGAATTGTAATCGGAGGTCCTGAATTGTAATCGGAGGTCCTGAATGGTAATCAAGGTCCTGAATGCTTATGGGAGGTCCTAAAGTGTAAACGGAGGTCCTGAATTGTAATCGGAGGGCCTGAATGGTAATCGGGGTCCTGAATGCTTATGGGAGGTCTAAATTGTAAACGGAGGTCCTGAATTGTAATCTGGAGGTCCTGAATTATAATCTGGAGGTCCCAGGCTGGAAAGTAATCGGAGGTCCTGAATGCTTAATCAGGTCCTGAATGCCTCGAAGGTCCTGAATTGTATTCAGGGTCCTGAATGGTAATTAAAGGTCTGAATGCTTATAGAGGTCCTGGTGGCAATCGGAGTCCACAGGTGTAATCAAGAGGTCCTGAATGCTTGTGGAGGTCCCTCTACCCCCCTCCCCCCGTCACCCCCGCCACCCCGGGTCCCTCTAAGACCCCTCTAGACCCCTTTGATGGGTCACACTATCGGTCCCCCTCACCCCCTGCGCCCGTGTTTGCCCCTCGAGGCATGTGGAACTTAAATTGTGTGCATTCCTTGGGGTTGGGGTAGATCCGTTATTTGCGGGATGCATTAATGGAATCTTCCGAATTGCAATCGGAGGTCCCGAGTTGTAATCGGAGGTCTTGAATGGTAATCAGAGGTCCTGAATGCTTATGGGAGGTCCTGAATTGTAATCGGAGGTCCTGAATTGTAATCGGAGGTCCTGAATTGTAATCGGAGGTCCTGAATTGTATTCGGGGGGTCCCTGAATCTCAAGTAATCAAAGGTCCTGAATGCTTATGGGAGGTCCTGGTGTAATCAGAGGTCCTGATTTGTAAGCAGGTTCTGAATTGTAATCAGGTCCCTGAATTATGATACTGGAGGTCCCCCGAGGCTGTTAATCCTGAATGCTTAATCGGAGGTCACAGACTTATCCAGGTCCTGAATTGCATTCGGGGTCTGAATGGTAATTAAACTCTGAATATGGGAGGTCCTGAATTGTAATCGGAGGTCCACAATTGTAATCGGAGGTCCTGAATGCCTTGGAGGTCCCTACCCCCCCCCGTCACCCCCGCCACCCCCGGGTCCCTCTAAGACCCCTCTAGACCCCTTTGATGGGTCACACTATCGGTCCCCCTCACCCCCTGCGCCCTTGTTTGCCCCTCGAGGCAGGTGGAACTTAAATTTTGTGCATTCCTTGGGGTTGGGGTAGATCCGTTATTTGCGGGATGCATTAATGGAATCTTCCGAATTGCAATCGGAGGTCCCGAGTTGTAATCGGAGGTCTTGAATGGTAATCAAAGGTCCTGAATGCTTATGGGAGGTCCTGAATTGTAATCGGAGGTCCTGAATTGTAATCGGAGGTCCTGAATTGTAATCGGAGGTCCTGAATTGTATTCGGGGGTCCTGAATGGTAATCAAAGGTCCTGAATGCTTATGGGAGGTCCTGAATTGTAATCGGAGGTCCTGATTTGTAAACGGAGTTCCTGAATTGTAATCGGAGGTCCTGAATTATAATCGGAGGTCCCAATTGGTAATCGGAGGTTCTGAATGCTTAATCGGAGGTCACACGAATACTTGTCGAAGGTCCTGAATTGTATTCCGGGGTCCCTGAATGGTGATTAAGGTCCTGAATGGCAAGGGAGGTCCTGAATTTGTAATCGGAGGTCCTGGTGTAATCGGAGGTCCTGAATGCTTATTGGAGGTCCCTCACCCCCCCACCCCCGTCACCCCCGCCACCCCAAGGGTCCCTCTAAGACCCCTCTAGACCCCTTTGATGGGTCACACTATCGGTCCCCCTCATCCCCCTGCGCCCTTGTTTGCCCCTCGAGGCATGTGGACGAACTTAAATTGTGTGCATTCCTTGGGGTTGGGGTAGATCCGTTATTTGCGGGATGCATTAATGGAATCTTCCGAATTGCAATCGGAGGTCCCGAGTTGTAATCGGAGGTCTTGAATGGTAATCAAAGGTCCTGAATGCTTATGGGAGGTCCTGAATTGTAATCGGAGGTCCTGAATTGTAATCGGAGGTCCTGAATTGTAATCGGAGGTCCTGAATTGTTATCGAAGGTCCTGAATTGTATTCGGGGTCCTGAATGGTAATCAGGTCCTGAATGCTTATGGGAGGTCTGAATTGTAATCGGAGGTCTAGTTGTAATCGGAGGTCCTGAATACTTATCGAAGGTCCTGAATTGTATTCAGGGGTCCTGAATGGTAACTAAAGGTCCTGAATGCTTATGGGAGGTCCTGAATTTCAATCGGAGGTCCTGAATGCTTATTGGAGGTCCCTCTAACCCCCTCCCCCAAGGGTCCCTCTAAGACCCCTCTAGACCCCTTTGATGGGTCCCACTATCGGTCCCCCTCACCCCCCTGCGCCCTTGTTTGCCCCTCGAGGCATGTGGACGAACTTAAATTGTGTGCATGTTGGGGGGTTGGGGTAGATCCATTCTTTGCGGGCAGCATTAATGGAATCTTCCGAATTGCAATCGGAGGTCCCGAGTTGTAATCGGAGGTCATGAATTGTAATCGAACGTCCTAAATTGTAAACGGAGGTCCTGAATTGTAAACGGAGTTCCTGAATTGTAGTCGGAGGTCCTGAATTATAATCGGAGGTCCCGAATGGTAATCGGAGGTCCTGAATGCTTAATCGGAGGTCCTGAATACTTATCGAAGGTCCTGAATTGTATTCGGGGGTCCTGAATGCTTATCGAAGGTCCTTGATGCTTATCATGGGTCCTGAATGCTTATCATGGGTCCTCAATTGTAATCGGAGGTTCTG
>LGRX02026497.1:0-12125 GCA_001247695.2 Cymbomonas tetramitiformis | reverse complement strand
GCCCTCCATAGCATGCAACCTGCCTTCCCCTGCATGCAACCTGCCTTGTCCAGCATGCAACCTGGGCTCTCCAGCATGCAACCTGGGCTCTCCAGCTTGCAGCCTGCCCCCCACAGGATGCAACCTGCCTTCCCCTGCATGCAACCTGCCTTCTCCAGCATGCAACCTGCCCTCCATAGCATGCAACCTGCCTTCCCCTGCATGCAACCTGGCCTCCCCAGCATACAACCTGCCCTCCTCCCTCTCTCACGATTGCTTCGGCACCTACAGGCGGCGCGTGATGATAACCTTTGTTGGTATGATATGCGGAATGCCCGTACGTTTGTGGCCAAGGAGACGTGGATGTACGATGAAGACCCGTTGCTTTCTGTCGAGAAGTGGGTGGAATTACACCAAGATTGTGTACTGTATTACCAGCCGCAGGAAATCTATGAATGCCAGTTTCCCGGCTGTGAGCGCACCGCGTCACAAGGCCCCGTAGGAGGTACGCATGTCCTCCACCTCCTGTTTTAGTATGTTCGGATTTTATGATTGCATCTTCTCATAACGTCGTATTTTTTCGTGCAGGAGAACCAACCGCAGTGTCCTTCTGTGCTGATCACTCTCCACCACAGTTTATTCGCCTATCCACGGTGCCGGTTGTCAGTGTCCCCTTTGCCTTGGGTATAATGACAGCGGCACAATTCAGCGAACTGGTAAAACATCACGGGACTGTCTTGATGGACACCACCTTCGGAGTCAATCGGTATGGTTTTGAGCTTGGTACTCTAAGCTTGATTAACGAGTTTGCTAATGGGTTTCCTTTTGCCCATGCAATTTTGCAAACGACTACCGCCGACGAGCTTGCTAAGTTCTTAAGATCTGTGAAAGTCAAACTGGCACCTCGACTGCCAACGCCATGGCAGCCGACATTCATCATTGACATGTCACTCGCGGAGGTCAACGCCATTAAAGCCGTGTTTGGCTGTGAATATGCTTCGCGGTGGATCATTTACTGCACCTGGCACGTCACCCGCGCTTGGGTGAAAGGAGCCTGGGAGAGAATGCCCAATTCGTCAGTTCGCTACGACCGTTCTACGTGCCTAAAGGAACTCATCGACGTGCTGTATGCCGTTACCGGAACAGGGGAGGCACCGGTGGATCCACTGTCACTATTCTCAGCATGGGTGCTTAAGTGGGAAGCCAAGTTTGAGGAATTCGTCGAGTATGTAGACAGTACATACCGGCACACAATTCACCGTTGGGCTCACGGGTGCATGGATTTTGCTCATGCCGATCAATATACAAACAACCTGCTGGAACGATGGCACCTTCTCTTGAAGGAGTATTGTCACTGGAAATCAAACTGTCGTCTGGATTGGCTTCTATCCCAACTGCTCAGCCTCTCAGATGACCTGTGGACAACCGTTATCTGCCAACGCCAAGGTGCCCTGGGTAACGTGAAGCACGCCAAAAAACTAGAGGTATGCCACTAATATCCAACCTAGTTCCCCCCTGGTTGCATCCTGTGGAAGGCAGGTTGCATGCTGGGGAGGTCAGGTTGCATGCTTGGAAGGCTGGGTTGCATGCTGGGGAGACCAGGTTGCATGCTAAGAAGGCCAGGTTGCATGCTGGAGAGGCCAGGTTGCATGCTGGGGAAGCCAGGTTGCATGCTGGGTAGGTCAGGTTGCATGCCGGAGAGGCCAGGTTGCATGCCGGAGAGGCCAGGTTGCATGCTGGAGAGGCCAGGTTGCATGATGGGAGACCAGGTTGCGCCGGGAGGCCAGGTTGCATGCTGGGGAGGTCAGGTTGCATGCTGGAGAGGCCAGGTTGCATGCTGGAGAGGCCAGGTTGCATGCCGGAGATTGCATGCTGCGGGATGCCGGGTTGCATACGTACCTGTCTTTGCATATAGCCGTATGGGTTGTATTATGCTGTTGCGCTCAAATGTCATGCGGGGGATGTTCTCGATGATGGCGGTGGTGGCGGGCATACCGTATCCGCAGCACGTCATCATCAAAGCTGCCGAGCTCGTTGGGGTGCGTTACGAGGCCGACACTCAAGCCGACCCCGTTTCTTACACATTTTCGTCGGCAATTACAACTCCAGTTGCAACCGCGGATGCCGAGGCGGGCGTGGCCGAGGGCGCGGTCGAGGGTGTGGCCGAGGATGTTGTGGGCGCGGTCGAGGGTGCAGTCGAGGGCGCGGTCGAGGATGTTGATGAGGGCGCGGCCGAAGACGTTGCTGCGGGAGCAACCATGTTCTCAGGTGACGGAGATCCTGGCCGAGCGCGTGGCGGAGGGCGTAGCCGAGGGCGTGGCCGGGGGCGTGGCCGGGGGCGTGGCCGGGGGCGTGCAAAAGCCGTGGTACCTCCAGACTGCGTGGTAACCTAAATGTCCACTTCATCCGCTCACCCCCAACATGCAACCTTCCCTCGCCAGCATGCAACCTGCCTTCCCCAGCATGCAACCTGCCTTCCCCCAGCATGCAACCCGGCTTCCCCATCTCAACCTGTCCCGGACGTGCCACAGTTGCCCTTCAACATGCCTTCAGCGTGCCCCTCAGCATGCAACCTGGCATGCAACCTGGCATGCAACCTGGCATGCGACATGTGCCAGGTGGCATGCAACATGCTGGGTTGCATGCTGAGTTGCTTTGCTTAGTTATGTTACTGAGAAGAGCTCACTGTTCCCCCCCCCCATACTTAAGCCGCTGCCGGCATCCAAGATCGGCAATCTGAGCATCCGCAACATCTGAACAACATCCAGCCAAAAGCGATAACGCGGGTCCACCAAAGACGGCCACGCGCATGGCATGGCGCGGAAGGAGTTCCCGCTTCCCAATCATGGCTTTCAGATTTCTTCATTTGGAATGCTTGATTTCAGTGGTTTTACATCTAAGATTTCTCTCTACGTTAGAATTCCATTTTTAAATTTTGGCACACTTGCTCTACGCTAGATTTCAGATTTCATTTTTTGGAATGCTTGAATTTGGAGTTTTTACATTTGTCATTTCGCTCTACGTTAGATTTCTAAACTTGACAGACCATGCAACCGGGCCTGCCTAGCATGCAACCTGCCTTCCCCAGCATGCAACCTGCCTCCCACTGCATGCAACCTGCCTTGCCCATCATGCAACCAGCATGCAACCTGCCTTGTCTAGCATGCAACATGGCCTATTCAGCATGCAACCTGGCCTATTCAGCATGCAACCTGCATTGTCCAGCATGCAACCTGCCTTGCCCTGCATGCAACCTGCATGCAACCTGCCTTTCCCCAGCATGCAACCTGCCTCCCAGTGCATGCAACCTTCCTTGCCCATCATGCAACCAGCATGCAACCTGCCTTGTGTAGCATGCAACATGGCCTATTCAGCATGCAACCTGGCCTATTCAGCATGCAACCTGCATTGTCCAGCATGCAACCTGCCTTGCCCTGCATGCAACCTGCATGCAACCTGCCTTCCCCCAGCATGCAACCTGCCTTGTCCAGAATGCAACCTGGGCTGCTCAGCATGCAACCTGCCTTGCCCATGATGCAACCTGCCTTGTCCACATGTCCAGCATGCAACCTTGAAGTTAATAATTCACTTAGTGGAGATGACGCCGGCCCCTTCAAGAGGTCTTACGGGCCAACTAATTCCACCTGGTTACTCGGGTTTCTCCGCCTTCACGGATCAGTCCCCTTTTACCGGAATATGTATAATATTATGTATGTATAATATAATACAAGGCAGGTTGCATGCTTGGTTCTTGGGGAAGCCAGATTGCAGGGTGCAGGTAGGGCACCAACCTGAAGACGGCGAGGCTCCTCAAAACCAATGTCCTTGAAGCAGTCGGACACGGATCTTGCAGGAACTCGCCGGAGGAGCTGAAGCAGCTCCTCCGCGTGGGCGATGGTGAATCCACCTGGGGAAGTGCAAGGCATTGGGTTGAAAGAGGGCAGCTGGGGTTGGGATGTTGAAAGGGCGCATGTTGACAGGATGCGAGCAGCTGGCATGCTGCCAGAGCAGCATGCTGGCATACGGCACGTTGTGAACATGACATGTGCTGAAACATGAATACGCAGGGGGGGGGGAGGAATAGGCACCAGCAGGCGAAGGCCGCTGACAGGCGTTCGGGATGCTGTGGTCGGACGCCGCGCGCTTCCGTTTCCCAGTCGCCGGCTGGGCGCTTTCCGCTGCCGCGCCCTCCGCTGCCGCGCCCTGTTGAGCTGCGGAGGGTGGGGATTGGTATGAGATACAGGATTGTGTGGGCGTAACGTGTGGAAGGAATGCGCGAAAGGTAAAGATCTCATACCTGCAGCAACGTGCAGCCTTGCAGGGAGGAAGCGGCGAAGGCTCACGCCCTCCAGCTGTCGCAACTCGTCCATTGTGGCGCAGCTGCCACAGTGGACGAATCCGTCCACGTGTGAAGGATTGCCGCTGAAGTAAAACTCCAACGGCACCCTGTCGAACACGCGCTGGGTGTCCACCTCTTCGACGGTGTACAGACCCGTCTCGGCATCTCTAGAACGCACCCTGCGCATAACAACAAAGGCACCTGAACAATAGTTATGCGCGGAAAAAGTACACAGGGATGAGATTGGCCAGGCGCTTACCAGGCGAAGGTGTTAACGGATCCCTTCTTAACCCGTCCGTACTCCACAAGGGAGCCGGGCGGGAAGAGGACGTTGAACCAGTTGTCCTCGTCTGGGTGCTTTGTCCTACAGCGTCGGATGTTCGACGCCTTGGGCTCCCCGCGCATGCCCCACTTGCACGCGAAGCACATGTCTGTGTGCGGGGAGCCATGCGCGTCCGTTCCCTGTCGGATACGGCTGGCTAGTTTTTGCTTATAGGCAGCGCTGAACTTTTCTGGATCTACTGAGGATCCTGTCATTGAACGACGAGAAGAAAAAAGTAAGGGAAGTCGAGAAAGAGGTCAGGAATACACTGCTGGCGGCTTATTCAAGTTAAAGTCGAGTGAAAGCCGCATGCAACACTGCATGCAACCTGCAGAATGCACACACAATCTTTAAAATTCGGTGTACGATGTAACAGTTTTCCCGCGAGCGACACACGTGACGAAACGCGAATGTGAATTTCGCCGGAAATTTCCGGTGAAATGACCATGACATCCTGTCTGACCTCGCGATCGCGCGGAAGGAGTTCCCACTTCGTGTCAAATATCGTTTACCCCACACAGACAGCAAAGGCAGGTTCTCCATCATCAGGCTGACAGTGGCATGCATGGGGTCAGTGATGTGGGCGGGATGCCTGCGGTACTCGGACATGAAGATGAGCTGGGTTGGGGCGATGAGGTTCTATCCGACCCACATGGTCTTTCTCCTGACATCCAGGAAGAATGACCAGTACTGTGAGGGTGATGTGGTGTACGTGGCCCGTGGAGGGAAGCATTTCTGCCCAGTGGATCTCTCAGAGCGGCTTATCGAGGCGGGGCAGCTTTCCGGGTCAGTGAACCTGTTCCAGGGCTGGGACGGCAGGAAGGCCGTCAGGGACCCTCAGGTGCCTCTGAATGGCAGGCACATGGACTACCACGCCTGCAGGCGTGAGGTCATCAGGATGGTGGCTCAGGCAGCGGGTAAGACAGAAGCAGAGACCATGGCAGTATTTGGGACTCAGAGCATGAGGTCTGGTGGAGCCACAGTCGTGGCCCAGAAGGTGTCATTCGCCGAGTTCATGCGGCACGGGCACTGGATGACCCAGGCAGCAGCCATGAGGTACATCCAACCGTCCACCGAGCAAAGGGTGGCAGTGACGGCAGCAGCTGATTACTAGACTGCCGACCGTGCAGTAGCACTAGCCGAGACTGAAGTGCAGTAGCCTGTAGCACTATGTGCTGGCCAGTATGTGTGCCTGCGGGCTATTATTGGTATTATCACCTGCTGTATGATCTTTGTTTTGTCTCCGTGACATGCATCTTGCTTTACAGGTGTGATTATTGGGTAGCTAGGGTAGATAGGGTAGCTAGGGGGGTCCGTAGGGTAGGTGTGTCACATAACTGGATGTTATGTGTCACAGTGCAGCGAGCGGAGCGAGAGGTGCTGTGTCACATAACTCTGGTTATGTGACAGACCGGACCGTGGGACCCAGGATCGTAGGTCCCAGGACCTAGGTCCCAGGACCGTAGGTCCCAGGTCTGAGCAGTATAAGGTTTGGAACTCTGTAGAGTTCTGCTCCGACACTTGATCTGTTTTCGGGAAGGGTATCATCCCACCCGCCCACCTCACTGGCATTATTTACGTTCGTTTTCATTCCGATATTGCGTTGCGGGTCCCTTATGCCCGCATTACTATTTGCACTAATAATTCTTAATTATTAGTGCTCTCCGATACCCTATCCGTGACATGCATCTTGCTTTACAGGTGTGATTATTGGGTAGCTAGGGTAGATAGGGTAGCTAGGGGGGTCCGTAGGGTAGGTGTGTCACATAACTGTCATTCATTCATTCATTCATTCATTCATGAGGTAGATGTCAGTCGTTGCCCGGGTTGACAATGCGCACGTTGGCCAACTTGTTGGCCGACGTGTCATTGTCAACCCAGGCAACGACTAACATCTAACTTGTCTGCCGTTGATCCCCTACTGACTTTCAGATCGACAGTTAATTAGCTATCCACATACCAAGGGACTCCACAAAATTGTCAACCCTTGCCTCAACATTGTCAACCCTTGCCCTTTATCGTCGTCCATTTACTCAAATTACTTTGAACTCTACCGTCGATCCCCAGCCTGTTTTCCGCTTCTCGACTGACTTGATATGCGGCAGGTATAAATCGTTTACGCAAGATTTACCTACAATATAAACAAGCATTTCACGTTTTCCCATCCAAGGTACAAATGAAGGCGCGTTGCGTTGGACCCTCCCGTCTCCTCTCCTGTATCAATACGGAAAGTTTTTTAAGACTGCGCCCACTGGAGGGGCTCCGCCCCCCCCCACACCCCCGTTAGTACATTTGTTTTTTTTAAACTGAACCGAAGTGGGGCTCCGCCCCCCACACCCCGCAACTACATTTTTTGATCACGTGTGGGGCCTCCCCCCACACCCCCCGTTACCCGAACCTTTTTCTTTTAAATCATGCGCCCACCGGTGGGGCCCCCACAACCGCCCCCCTGGGGTTCAAACCTTTTTGAAAATACTACGCCCAGTGGGGCGCCCCACACACAAACTCGTTACTTTCGCTTTTTTTGTTCATACATATCTTACATATGCACCTACTTTCGGTAGTCGTCTATCACGGCGTGCCATGAATTTCTATCACATATGTTAGAGAGTCGTATATCGCGGAATGCGGTGATTCGATATCACATAATTTCGGGAGGCGTCTTGCACGGCGTGCCATGAATTCCTAGCACATATTTTCGAGAGTCGTATGTTGCGGTATGCGGTGAATTGTTATCACATATTTTCGGGAGTCGTCTAGCACGGCGTGCCACGATTTCCTAACGCATTTTTTCGAGAGCCGTATACTGCGGGATGCGGTGAATTGTTATCACATATTATCGGTAGTCGTCTAGCACGGCGTGGTACGAATCCCTAGCACATATTTTCGAGAGTCGTACATTGCGTAATGAATAACAAAACTTTGCACGAAAATGGGGCAAGGTCATCTCAATCACGAAAAGCATACACTAATTAGAATTACGCGTGTTCTTGAGAAAGTGTTCAAAGCTCGATGCCACCGGTTGCAACGATGCGGAGATTTAACCCCTACCACCTTGGCTACCCTTCGTCGCGCGAGCACCACTTTTCCCTTTCCCACGGCCGCCACGCCCTTGTCGTTCTTGAGTGACCGTATCGCCCGCGGCACCGGCTCCATTGCCTCTACTGTTGGGTTGTGCCTTTTTAGCGGATTTGCGACGGGGCTTCAGTTTCACGGGCGGCGGTTGTTTCCATTCACGAGTCCGCCGATCAAATGCATCTAACCATCTTTGGAGCTACGGATCCGGCTTAAGATTCAGCAAATGAGATAACTTTGGCCTTCGCCCATCGGGCCCGGGTAATATACGAATGCAGCTGGACTTCTTCACACGCGTCATCCCGACGTAAAATGCTTGAAAGCATAGGTTGAAGACATTCTTCGGTGTTTGGCTTAGATCTAATATAATTTTGTCCACGGTTCTGCCTTGGAATTTGTGAAAGGTCAAGGCGAACGCAAGATCAAGCCCATGAGTTCGATAATATATCTTACTTTTGCGGGAGGCGCGATTCACGGGGAGTTCCTCGAGACGCTTGTAGATCTTAACTGGAAGTACGATACTGCGCGGTCGAGTGACATTCTCACGCATATTTCCCTCGCTCGCCGAGTCTCGAAGCTCGGGAGCTAATGTCGCTTGATCGGACCAGTTTGTGGAATCCAGATGCTCAATGAGAACATTGACCGCGTAAGGCGGCTCGATCCACACCTCCTCGCCAGGATTCGCATTGTTGATTTTCGCCGCATCGGTGGACCTGCTTTCATCTCGGAGAATCAGGCTGTGGAATTTGGCGGGCGTGCCGTTCGCTAAACCACGCGAAGGATTTAGGTCGTTGTTTAGAATAATTCCAGGCGCCCCGGCAACGAAAGTGCCTGTCAATTCGGGAAATTCCGACAGGATCACGTCTTCATGTCGGGAGTCCAAAAGTGTGGTTGCATTAGGTCGCTTCCAGCGAATTATCGGTTGTCCACTGAGCCGCGCAAAATGCCGTGCACGCACATCATTGATAGCTTGTCGTTGCCGATTGCCAGTCACGGCCACCGTCGCGAAGAGCCAATCGCGGTCCATTTGTACATCCGATGCCGTGAGCACCTTCAGCCGGTCCAAATCGGACTGCGTAATGGGTCGTTCCTCCGAACGGCATCGTTCAATGAAGCGGACGTGAGCCGGGTCGCTAGCTGCTCGAACCTGCGTACGAACATCAACACACCAATAATGTTCACGGTCGCATGCAAAAACCGCGGAAGGATTCGGTATTGAAAAAAATAAGATTTCCATGAGGTAGAAGTAATCGGAAATACCTGTTCGGTTAATGGATAGCGCCGGATAGCTTGGAATAGACGACCAGCTGTCTCAGCCACATCAAATGATCGTTGGCCGGAAAAGACGTTTAAAGCTTGTTTGTACAACGATTTTCCCACGGGGGCTAGTTGTCCAAAATCGCCCACAGCCACCACCGCTAGTCCCCCCCATTCAGTTTTGGCCTCGTTGCCGACTCGTCGGATTTCGGCACAACGATCTTGAAGATGTCCATACAAGCATGCCTCAACCATGGAGATTTCGTCGATAAGTAATATGTAGGCGGTACCGGGGCCAAGGCGCACCGCGTACTCCGCCTTGGTGGCCGGATTCATGGCCTTCAAAGGCACCGTCCTGCAAGCTTCCGTGGGCTTCATATCACCCAAGTTATGAATGGTCCGCGCACCTGGGATGAGAGCCGCCGCAACCCCGGACGGAGCGCAGCAAACCACGGTGCCATCATGACCGGATAAAAAATTCGCGGCGGTGCACAAGGCTTTGGCGACGTAACTCTTGCCGGTGCCCGGTCCGCCGTCCCACAAGGAAGTCATCGGTGGAGGTGGAGGAGGCTTGCTCTGCGCCTCGGCGGCCAGACATAGGGATAACCATGACAACACGGGGGTGACCGCATCACGTTGACCTGCGTTTAGATCGGTGGTGATTAAAAACGAAGCTCCGTCGAAGTCGCCTACCACCATTATGGCCAATCCGCCCCACGTATCACGCTCCTCCATAGGCATTCCTTCCACCGCCAACCTCGTCGCACAAAGCTGTTGTAAGCGGGCGAAGAGAGCGGCATCGTCGTATACGCACTTTGGAACGAGAAGCAGCCGACATTTGAAGATGGCATGATCCGCTGGGATGGGTCCGGTGCCAAACAAAGCGTCATATACGTTAGGGCACATCTCGTGAGCAAAGGCCCCAAATTCATCGGAGGGGGTGGAAGGCATGCGGAGGCATCCAATGTTGTCCGATGGAACGCCAAGACGGGATACCGATGAAAGAAATGTTGACACGCGAGGGTAAGGTCGTTTCGCGTCCGAAAGAATGACAAAGGGGCGTGCCGCTCGATGACGAGATGGACCGTCGCCTGTTTGTTATCGAAGCCACCCAAGGAGGTGATCGAAAATCTTGGCCTCAGTCTTGGATTGAAAGTCGGCGGGACAAACTCGAATGTGAGGATCGACGCCTGCTCCAATATCATGAGGCGAAGCGGTCTCGTCCGTAGCGACAGTTCGTTGTTCCGGGATGGACGCGTCCGGCTCTTGTGCCATAACTTCCGCTACACGATTAGCATCTTGTTCGGTGTAGGATGAGACCAAATCAGGACGGCTTACGCGGGTGGGTCCCGGAACATCGGTCGACGGATTGTTCACGCGGTCATCGCCGGTCGCCGGCATGGTCTCGGTGTGAATCCGCTCAAAGAAGTCGACGGAGCCCTGCACAAACTTGCGCTCCGCTTTCAACGCATCAAGCCGAGAATCCCCATCAGCGCCCTCAGCATCTTCCAACACTTGAAGGTTGCGTGTACGGATTTCCTCGATCAACGCATCCAACTCCATATCTCGGTCACGCATAGGTACTTGCTCTCCAGTAGGGTTTGCCGGGGGAACGTACGGACCTTGACCTTTCTGAGCTGCGGTTTCAAGCGTTGCCCAATCCACGACCGCTCGGGCACGCCACTGGGTCATAATCTTTTTCTTCCGCGAATTCACGTTGAGTCCAAAGGTCACATTCTCGACATACGCAAGGCGTGCCCGCATAATGAAAGGTGCATCAGGCCGGGAGGCAGCTTGGCACTGTCGCAAACGTGTGCACATGATGGTACAAATACTGTCGAGTTCGAGCAATCTTAACACTCGCGGATAACCATAAGTTCGTCATTAGCATTCACTGGTGTCGGTAACTGTCCAAGCAATCTTAACATAGTACAAGATCGTACAGCTACAAAAAAAAAATTAAATTCTGATATGCTGAGATCGAACACTAAGCTCCTTCATGCAAGCCCAGATTTCCAACATCCCCCATCTGTAGCTGCTGCGTGCAGTAGCACAGACTCAAATATGGGCTTGTTCAGCATACTGGGTCGTATCACCATCTGCCATGAACTTGCCCAAACTGAAAGTGAACATACCAATGCCTTCACCTTCTCCACCCTGTAACATCCTGGCTCTGACCAGAGGATTCTAAAACACCAAAACCCACATGCATCTGCGGCCAATAGGTCCATGTTCCAGATGCCCAATCAAATGCAAGCGTCCAGACTGACTCAATCGCCTGAAGTACGCAGCTCCGGCTCTCGGTCATGTCTGTCAAATAGTAAGAAGGAACATGGACACATGCCACCACACGACTGGCCATAACTGCCAAAGGGAACGCGATGTCCAGCGCTGCGAACCAAGGCGAAGTCACCACGGCATCACAAATACCATACTTCTCCTTCCATGCGCGATAGTTACCTGGCTGGAGCGCGTCATGCGCCTCAGACCAACCCAGCTGAGAATTCCAGGCATTATTCATAAACCTCAACTGCGGCCACTGCTCCACCATCACCTCACTGATGACCCCAGTGCCTGCCCACGGGTCCCACACGCCATCGATGGACTTCCAGTCCACCTCTGTCGCCAAGCGCCTCACCTCGGAGGGCACTGTGATGACCAGCTCAAGCCCCCACTGCAGCGCGCTAGCCTCTCGCACCTGAGCCTTGGTCATATGTCTCAAGTCTCCTCGCTTTTCAACTTCTTCTTCAGACAAAGCAGGCACACGAGGTGCATCCCTCAGCTGCCTTGCCATTGTCTTCTGTTCTCGGTACTTCTTGCTCAGCACCGTGCGATGCCCTTCGTTCCAGTGCCCTGGCATGAAGATCTGCACGGCCTCAGAGAGCTTGTCCTGCCTGCCCCAATCAATCTGATCTGGCACGCCAAAGAACATGTCCTTCTCCTCCAATAGCATCTCTCTTGATGAGATGACATGCCATGGCTGAAATTTGTCTCCCTTCACCACACGACGGGGACCCACGTCTGCTGGCAGCAGGCGCATATCTGAGGACAGCTTCTCGTTCAACTGCTGCTCCTTCATGCCCAATCTGTCCTCCAAGACACCAGAGCTTTTGTCTTCCTGGGTCTGCACCTCAGCATTAGCAGCTTGCATCC
>LGRX02026496.1:0-18966 GCA_001247695.2 Cymbomonas tetramitiformis | reverse complement strand
CCATGTTCCAGATGCCCAATCAAATGCAAGCGTCCAGACTGACTCAATCGCCTGAAGTACGCAGCTCCGGCTCTCGGTCATGTCTGTCAAATAGTAAGAAGGAACATGGACACATGCCACCACACGACTGGCCATAACTGCCAAAGGGAACGCGATGTCCAGCGCTGCGAACCAAGGCGAAGTCACCACGGCATCACAAATACCATACTTCTCCTTCCATGCGCGATAGTTACCTGGCTGGAGCGCGTCATGCGCCTCAGACCAACCCAGCTGAGAGTTCCAGTCATTATTCATAAACCTCAACTGCGGCCACTGCTCCACCATCACCTCACTGATGACCCCAGTGCCTGCCCATGGGTCCCACACGCCATCGATGGATTCCAGTCCACTTCTGTCGCCAAGCGCCTCACCTCGGAGGGCACTGTGATGACCAGCTCAAGCCCCCACTGCAGCGCGCTAGCTTCTCGCACCTGAGCCTTGGTCATATGTCTCAATTCTCCTCGCTTTTCAACTTCTTCTTCAGACAAAGCAGGCACACGAGGTGCATCCCTCAGCTGCCTTGCCATTGTCTTCTGTTCTCGGTACTTCTTGCTCAGCACCGTGCGATGCCCTTCGTTCCAGTGCCCTGGCATGAAGATCTGCACGGCCTCAGAGAGCTTGTCCTGCCTGCCCCAATCAATCTGATCTGGCACGCCAAAGAACATGTCCTTCTCCTCCAATAGCATCTCTCTTGATGAGATGACATGCCATGGCTGAAATTTGTCTCCCTTCACCACACGACGGGGACCCACGTCTGCTGGCAGCAGGCGCATATCTGAGGACAGCTTCTCGTTCAACTGCTGCTCCTTCATGCCCAATCTGTCCTCCAAGACACCAGAGCTTTTGTCTTCCTGGGTCTGCACCTCAGCATTAGCAGCTTGCATCCCCGTGCCTGAGCACCTAGGACATAGCCACTCGCCTTGTGGTACTTCATCCAGTGCTGGGGTAAGACACCACAAATGGTACCCCCTGTTGCATGCGTCGCACAACAACATTTCTGCTTCCCCATCAGTCTTCCTGCACACTTCACATGCAAGGTGCTTGCTGGGAACAGCTGCACTGCAGTCATACTGGTCCTTCACCTGTAGGTGACATGGCGCGATGTTCTGCACAGTGCTCTTCTCTCTTAACTTGACGGCGTCCTCAAGCACCACAACACCATCTCGCTGTATCTTGACCAGCTTCAGAATGGCGGACTTGGTCGCGACTTCCATGCCGCTGCGAGGCTTCTGTCTGATGTAGACGAAGTCACCCACCTTAAACTGGTGTGGCTTAGGCTCAATGCCACCACCCCTTCTTCCTTCGTAATGTAGAGTATCACGATGCTGTGCGACCTCCAGGCTGCAGCCAGCGTGTACCATTAGTCGCTTCACTACCTCTGCTCTCATGAGGAGGTCCTTGACCCGAGCGTCCTTGTCATCCTTGACCTCTGGACTGAAGTCCATGCTGGGCGCTTGCTTCAGATCTGGCGGCACCACTGCCTCTTGGGCAAATAACAAAGTGAACGGCGCCACTCCTGTGGACTCTTGGCGTGCTGCATTATAGCTCAGCACGAGTGGCCAAAGCTGCTCGTCCCACTCATAGTCGAGGCCCTTCTCCAAGGCGATCTTCTTAAAGCAAAACTTCATCGTACGCACCACCCGCTCGGTGAGCCCATTGCCTTCTGGTGAGTCTGGCGAGGTGACTCGTCTGTCTATCAGACAGTCTCTGCATAACTGTTTGAACTCGCCCTCGAACTCTTTGCCTCCATCCACCAAGCACTCTGCTGGCGCCCCGAACACAGCCAGGACATGACTGCGAAATGCCGCCGCGATGGTCCTCGCCTCCTTGTCAGGAATGGGCACACAGACTATGAATCTGGTGTAGTGCTCGGTCATGATGAGCACCCTGTTGTTGCCCGCCTTGGTCTCTCTCCTCGAAGGCCATGCCAAGTCCAGCGACCAACGATACATGAATGACACAATCTCGAGGGGGGACAAACACGCCTCCTCTCTTGCATAGTGAGTTTTCACGCGCTGACAGGTTTCACACTGAGTGACCACAGCCTCAACGTCCTTCTTCAGGTCGGCCCACCAATCAATGGCGCTGCCACAGAAGATGCTGCGTGCGTCTTATGCCCCAATGGCCAGTTCTGGAATGGTATTCCTTAACCAGTGCAAGACGGTCAGCAGGCTTGGGTATTCTCACTTCCTTGCCTGACAGCGTGATCATGTAGATCTCGTCCGTCGCCTCATCCCATCGATGTCGTGCTGCGCGTCTCCTCACACGACGAACTTCGTCCTCTGGCAACCTCACGCTGCCATTGGACTTCAACCATCTGAGGCACCATGCGTCATCATGCACATCTCGATGCTTGTCACGGTTAACCTGCTGTTCGGCCACACTGGCCATCAAGTCCGCGAACCTGGTGGTGCACGCCAATCTGAGGAGTCTCATCTCCACATATTTGGCAGGCGGACTCCAAGCAGGCACGTTAACGCGCGCTGCTGGAGTTGCGCCCTCCTTCACGAAGTGGCTCTCGTGCCTCTGGCGATACTGCTCGATGGCATAGAGCTGCCACTCCTTCTTCTTCTTCTTCTTGGTTCCAGCCTTCTGGCGCTGAGCCCCAATTCCTTCTGCACCTTTCTGCCCTTGTGAGCACATTATCTGCAGCTTCTCTTCCCAGTCACGGTGACTCATGGTCTTCGCCACCTGCTGAGTATATGCGTTCGAATTCTCAACCCATTCTGCCAGCAAAGCTTGCCTCTGCTGAAGGTCCGACCTCGCGTGGTCTGCCCAGTTGTTGTCTACAGCGATAGGCTGTCCTGGGGAATTCTCCGCCACTGGGGACTCCTCGCTGTGAGGAAGCCCCTTCCTGCTTGCTTCTGCGACCGCCATAAGCAGTTCCATAGCCCTGCGATCCATGGCCAGGCCCAGAATGCTTGCCAATTCTACGTCGTTCAGGCCATCGGCCATGCGTAGCTCACTTGCGCTGTAGCCCATAGCTCGCGCCTTCTCGTCGAGGTTCACCTCTCGGGATTCTTCCTCGATGTTCTCATCGTCCTGGTTGCGCACCACGGTGCCCATCCTTGCTCTTCTGAATGCTCTCGACCCTTGCGTCGCCATGATGGTGGGAAGAGCCCTTAGCGGTTCTCCCACCACGTTCACCACGTAGTGAGGCGCGCGGTCTGTTCTTATCACTGGTCTGGGCTGCCAGCCTTTGCACAGGATTGACGATACGACTCGTCCTTCTGGCCTCGCCACCTTGCTCATCACGGAGCGAAACTGGTGGATCTGGAACAGGTTGCTCCAATACGCTCGCAATCGATGTGCGTAAGCGCCTGCTTGTGCTGCGTCAAAGGACACTGGTCGGCCAATGGCGCTGGCAATGTACGGGAACACCTCGTCCCTGATCTTGGTCCCTGGTCTGTGCGACAATGGGGACACGTTCTCCAGGATGTATCCTGGGGGCCTCTGCTGCTGTAGCTGCTGCAGCGTGGACAGAAGCCGAACCACTTCATAAAATAATTTGCTGTGCCTGCCATCCAGGCCTGTAAGCGTTCCAGCAGGGGAGAGATCCTGGCATGGAAACCCACACACCATGACCCACTGACGTCCTCGAAGAGCTCCTGCCCGTATGAAGTCGGCGCTCGTCGTGTCGCGCAGATCTTGGGGTAGGGCCCCAATTTCTACTGCACTGGGCGAGATGAGGTCAGGATATCGTCGCAGCAACGCCGTACACCTGGCTCTGGCCACTGTCTGACTGCTCGGTGATATGTCTTGATACAGGTATCGATCCACCTTCATGCCACTGCAGAGCAACATCTCCAGACCAGCACAGAGGCCTCCACGCGGCTCATAGCAAACCACGCCTTCCTCTCGAGCTCGCGAGAAGAACCGCTTGCTCAACACCCTGGTGTCCACCTTCTCAGGCTTCAAGATGCGTTCGCCTTCGAAGTACTCATTGCTGTATACAGCGGGGCTTCCTTCGCCATGCGTGCCTCGTGTGGGTCGCACCAGGCTCAGCGCTTTCCAAGCCGCCCTCGCTAGCCTTTCAGAGTCGGTCACCAATTCGGGTAGATCAGTGTCGAACATGACCCCATGATTGCACTCCAATTCCTCCTGGTGATGCAAATCGAATAAACGATGCACTGGTCCCGTGCCCAGCTGCTCCACCGCAGCCCTCTTGCAGTAGTTGGCAACCTGCACCTCTGGCGTGGCCTCTTCCCCTGGGGAAACATCCCCAGCCAACATGAAGCACAGGTAGTCGCAGAAATCCTTCATGCGAACTTCCCCCACGCCTGCGTGGAGCGCAGTCACCTTTTCTCTCTCATGCCTTGCCCCAGTCTCGTCCGTCGTGGACGGTAACGGGTAGCGAGACGGCACGTCAGCGTTGCTGTTCTTGGCTCCTGGGCGATACTGCACCGTGAAGTCGAACTCCTGCAAGCTGATTGCCCAGCGCAGGTGCTGTCCCTGAAGATCAGCCTTCTCCATCAGGGTGGTGAGCGGTGAGTGGTCAGTTACCAGCGTGAAGTGTACGCCATGCAGGTACTGTCTCAATGTGCGCACTGCCCACACCACTGCAAGCATCTCACCCTTGAAGCTGGCGTACTGCCTCTCTGTCTTGCTCAGGGATCGACTGATTGCCATGCAAATGTACTCCTTCCCATCGTCATCCTTCTGGCCCAGCACTGCGCCGATGCCATAGGTGCTCCAATCGGTGTACAATATGAGGGGTCTGCCGTAATCGATAGGCCTCAGACTCTCCCAGAGCAGAGCGCGTCCTTCAGCTCCTGGAGCGCTTGGTCTTGCTCCTTCCCCCAAGCTCCCTTGATGTCGGTAATCTCTTTCTTGAGCAGGTCATTGAGAGGGCGAGCCATCTCAGAATAGTTCGGCCCTCCTGGCTCACCCACTAGGCCCTTATAGTAATTCATCATGCCCAAGATGGAACGAAGCCCCGTCTTGTCCTGCGGCCTCGGAAGCTCCTGGATGGCCTTGCACTTCGCTTCCTGCGCGCCAATGGAGTTATGCCCAATGCGGTAACCCAGAAAGTCCACCGTGGCTGCACCAAAGGTGCTCTTGCCTGCGTGCAATCTTATGCCAGCGTCCCCCAATGTGCGCAACACGTCCTCGACGTCCTTCAGATGTTGCTCAGGCGTGGAGTCAGTGTAGACCACTACGTCATCAACGTACGCCACAGTGCAGTGCTGCAGGTGACGTAACTCGTAGTCCATGATTCTCACAAACGCAGATGTTGCTCCAGCAGCCCCAAAGGGCATCGAAGTGTACTGGTACAACTGGTTCTTCCACCAGAATGCCGTCTTGCTCCTGTCCTCTTCCGTAGCCATGGGAATCTGATGGAAGGCTTTGGTGGCATCCAGCGTGGTCTTGAACTTGGCCTTTGCCACCTTCTGGTAGAGCTCCTCTGGTCGATGTGGCAGAGTGTTGTCCTTGAGGGAGTGTCGATTGACGCCCCTAAGGTCCACGCAGAAACGCGTCTGGGTCCACAGGCCAGTCTCATGAACCAGTGGGTCTTTTTAAGAATGCGGACGGAACGGTGGGTGTGTTTAAGACTGCGCCCAGTGGGGGGGCTCCGCCTCCACCCCCCGTTACTCCTGAATTCTTTTAAGATAGCGCCCAAGGGGGGTCTCCGCCCCCACACCCCCGTTACTCTGAAATTTATTTTTGAGACCGGGAGGGCTCCGCCCCCCCACACCCCTTGCTCCGGACTATTTTTTAAGATAGCCAGTGGGGGCCGCCCCCCACACCCCTTGCTCCAAACTTTTTTCAGATAACTGCTCTGTGTGTGTGTGGGGGGTTCCGCCCCCACACCCGCCCCTCACTACATAATTTGTGTCAGGACTAGGCCTAGTGGGAGCAGCGCTTACGGCCATGCGTTCCTTCATCAGGCTCCCCACTACCAGCATCCGTTTCCGGCGATATTCCTTGAACCGCTTCCATAACAGCTTGCACCGGTTGCTTCTCGTGAACAGGTCGTGACATAAGCAACACGTTCCCAATTCCACCGGCGTCCTCGATCTCGGCTGCTTGAGAGCCTTGCTCATCGTCCGCATGAGGCCGTACGTGGGCGACATCCGATCCAACTCGTCGCTCCATGTGAACTGTAGTCTCATCGGTATACTCCAAACACGCATCTAGTACTCTGTCGCGCAGCGTACGCAGTGCTTCGAGTACCAGTGGATCGCGGTCGTCCAAAATTCGTGTTCTCGGCATGGACGTCTCAGTAACATCGACATTCCCTTGATGCACGACGTTCGTTGTCCGCGACAAATCGAAATCGTTGTATGCCGGATGCCCCATGTGAATGAAGGCCTTTAACCACATAAATACGACTTCCGGACGCAGTTCTTTGTACGCCGGGGCTAACTTCAGGCGTGCCGCTGCCCATTGCCCAACCTTGCCGACAAACACGAATGATAATACCCGATCCAAGTCAAGCCGAGGCAGGCTGTTAGCGCAAAGCATTTGTGCACCATCATGTTGCATGGCGATAACGTGTCCACGAATGGCCGAGCGCACGGATGTGTGGTCGAAGCCACTAGGTACAGTGAGCTTGACCACGTTCATGAAAGGAACCACGCGTTGCAACACCATTTTCTCAAAGAGATGTAAAGAAGACAGTCCACTATAGCCATCGTACGTGCACGAGGCCCGCGACGGATGACCGTAATCATGTCCGGCGGCGATGGAAAGTGCTGGCTTTCTGTCGGTATCCAACTTCTCGACGACATTGAGGCATGGCAAGCACAATGTGGTCATCTCGACGCCTATCGCATTCTCATTAGCTTTGACATACACCAAGTCCGGATGAAGATAAAACACACGCCCTTCGTGGCGTGACTCGTACCGAGAGTAACATGAACGATACGCTCCAAATGCAAAGTAAGCGTCACGCTCAACCCGTGTAAGCTCGACGCACGAGCCATGCAACTCGCTCAAAGGGATATCTTGGCGGTATTCACGATCGACATCACGGATGCCACACGATGCATGGGAGCGATGCTATCGTCGAAGATCGCATCATGAGAAGTAGGACTCGCGGCGGAGTACACCATCAAACATAATAAGGCCCGTATGAGCCGTTTGTTGATCATAATGGCTAAAGTTGCAATGACGCTCCGGATTCCCATCAGGCGGAGTCACCAACCTTCAATTGCCTGTATATCAAAGACACCGAATACCCAAAGTTAAGAATGTTGGACCACCGAAAATATGCGGAACTATTGCCACGGCATGAGAAGATTTACTACATATTTTCGGGAGTCGTCAAGCACGGATGAATACATACTACCATCGAAATCGGCTATTGTGTGAAATATTCTCGCATGTTTTCGAGGGTCAAGGCAGGCAACCATAATAACGTACTCCAGGGCAAGAGTCACAATAGGATCCCCCACTACAGCGGACAATCGTTAGGAAGCTCCCCCCCCCACACACACACCCACGGATACGCAGTACCTATTTTCCGTTCATCTTTCACCCGATGCGGCGGTGTGCTGAGAGCATTGAAGCCACATTCAGGTGTCGACTTTTCGCGAGTCGTCTAGCAACGAGTGACATATTTCCCAAACAATAATAATTTAATGTCGGATATTGAAGAATGCGGTGAATTATTCTCGCATGTTTTCGAGGGTCAAGGCATGCAACCATAATAACGTACTCCAGAGCAAGAGTCACAATACAATTTACATCTAGGTGTTTCGAGTGTCCCGTTATAGTTATTCGTAGCTTGCCTACTTTCCTACTTTCCTAACTGTCTGCGGCGCCGTCAACTGCCTTCTTCAAGCCGTTTGAAACATCCACCGCCAAGGACCCGAGAATCTTCTGGTGTTGGGCATCGCATGTGGAAGCGAGGTCCGTGCCCGCTAAGAGGTATTTGACGTACTCCTTGACGCCGAATTCCCAGAACCCCCAATACAAGGCCGTGTTCGTCGGGTTGTACTGCACATCCGGGTTGTAGGAGGCTACACCCCGCAAGGCCAAGTTCGCGGAGAAAACAACCCTAGGCGTGCGATCCGAGTTGGCGACCCCTTGGTGTACCCCGCCGACAAGAGCGCAATCGCCCAACTGCACTCGTGCCTTTCCGCCAACATCGGCGGCGAATGACACCCAGGGCGCCTCTGTGGACTCAAGTGTCCCGACGCCACAGACAGTTGTAGCGCCCGACGCCCTTTGCTACAAATGCCTCTCCCATGGAGAACTCAGCGGAATTGTGTTACATACTTGTGCCACATGCTTTTTACACTATCATCATATGTGCGCCACCCAAGAGGCTTGTCCTCGGTGTAAACCAGAGCCAACCCTACTCTTCGAAAACAAGCCCCCTGTCGTTCTTATCTGCGACCCAGCCAAACTTCAAGCCTTGAAAGCCAAGGATCTCGTGGAGCAATGTCGAGCTAGAAAGGTAGGGCTAGAAGGATCCAAGAGCGTTCTTATCAATCGCTTAGAGAAGGCCATTGCCAAGGATCTACGGGCAGGGTCCACCACCGCTAACCGCAGTAAACCGCCGAGGCCAGCTAAGGGTTCCTCCGCTCCTGTTGTGGGTCCATCTCAAACCCCAACAACTAAAACCCTAGATTGCGACGCTCCTTGGATCGAGCTCACACATGAGCAAGCAGCGAGTGCGCGTTGGAGTCGTCCTGAGTACACAGGACCAGCAAAGGGCGGTCCCAGTGCAGTCGCAGACAAAGACCTTGACCCCCTTCGCTCCACTCCTCTTGATTACTTTTCGGAATTCATTCCGATGTCAGCGCGCGAGAAGTGGAAAACACGCTCCAACCAGTATGCTATTAAATGCGGAGCTGGTACTGACAAATACCCCAACTTCAAACCCTTTTCGACCGCTGAGATAGACTCTCTCCTTGGGTTACATGTTCGAAATGGTCTGGCGCCTGTTCCTGATATGAGGATGCACTTCACAAACCCATCCTCCAACTTTGTATTTGGGGATGAGCGTGTACAGAGTGCACTTCCTGGTGGGTTTCAGCGCCTCAAAGAGCTTAAGGCTTTTTTTCACATTCAGGATCCCACACTGGCAGAACCAGTCAACAAGCCGTTTTTTAAGGTCGAGCCCTTATTGGTAGCAGTCCGTGATAACAGTGAGCGCCTGTGGTATTTGGGACCTGACGTTTCTCTTGATGAGCAAGACTGCGGGTTTCAAGGCAGAAGCCACTTAAAGGACAAGATAAAATATAAGAAAGAAGGTGACGGGTTTCTCGCGGATTGTATTTGCGACTCTGGGTACACTTGGACCTTTCACTTTCGGCACGACCCTACCCCTATGCCCTTAACACAGAAGCACGCGTCCGATCTGCACAATAGGTGCCTGTATCTTATTAAGAGGCTGAAGTTCCAGTGGACCAGAATCTACATGGACAACCTGTTCACGTCTCGTCGTTTTCTTCAGTGGGGTTATGAGGAAAAAGTTCTTATGGCTGGAGTCGCGCGGGCAACTGCACGAGGCGTGCCAGACTGCGTCGTTCAAGTTGAGGCGAAGAGCAAGGCGGACTTAGAGAAGGCAGTAGGTTGCGTGAAAGTTGCGCGCACTGCGGACTTTAAGATCATCGCAGCTTCTGTATATGACGCGAAACCTGTGCACTTCTTATCGTCGATACACACCAAGGTGCATATGATTACGAAAACGAGAACTGTCTGGAGTACTGAAAACAAGTGTCGACAGGAGCTCGGGTTCGAGAGGTTGAACACTGCAGACGACTACAACAACAACATGAATGGTGTGGATATCGCAGACCAGTTACGAGACCACTACAGGTTCGACGGCCCTTGGGTGCGGCAACGGAAGTGGTGGTGGGCTCTTTTCTTATGGGCTACAGGTGTCGCTGCTGTGAACTCCTATCTGCTTTACAAGAGGCAGTGCGAGCTCAGGAAGGTGCCCAAGAGCCGGATTTTGAGTCATATGGAGTTCAACGTTCAGCTTGCCGCAGCTTTGTGTGGGTCTGCAAAGCGTGCCCCACAGGCGGCTCTAGCTGGTGGCTCTGTTGCTGGATATGACACGTTGACTGTCATTTCGTCATCTGTCATATCCGCTGTCAGTTTCGGTGTCCACAAGTGACCAACAACTCTCGTGCTATTTAACTTGCCAGTCCGTATGTCTCTGCTTCTAATATCATAATATTCCGAGTATGTAGCCTGCTCCAACGTTCCGACTTGCATTGACCCTCTGTCCACTGGTAATATTATTAACTCACGTCATAATATCCAGTAGGTTATGGTTCCACCTTACGCTCGCGTTTCGTCTTTGCAGGTGTAGGAGTCTCCACTCTTGCTTATCTCTTCTTTACGGTTTCGGACTTATTCTATCTACACTTACTAAACGACCGCACGAGGTATGATTACGCTTGGTCAACTAAAAGACTTCGGTTTCGTAAATCTTATTAGTTATGCTTTTGCTTTCAAGTGCATGCTTTCAATACACAATATACAGCAGTTACGGCTCTTACTTTTATGTTACACTTTTCAATTCAGTTCTCATCTCCGAAACGGGTTACACTTAGAGTTCTTATACATTCAGGAACTCTTTCCATAACTCAACTGTACTGAGTACTCCGTACAACAGGCTATGCACCTCACATCAACATCATTCTGATCGGTCCTACTGTACTCCGTACTGAGTACTCTTGCGTTTTATACTTAGCCGTTTTTCTTGCTCTTGTGCTTGCCTCCTAGCACAACTCCCCCTCCCCTTAGGGAAGGTCACGTCCACGCTGACCACGTCGGACCAGTAAAGTTTTTATACAGATCTTCTACTGTTGCTCTGAATGATTATACAGGTCTCAGCCGCCTCTTGTCTGGGATGACATTACACTTCCCAAGACACACCGCAATAAGGAGATCGACCTCTTAAGCACAAGGGTCGGCCTCTCACCGGTCTGCCATCTGCACTACCAGGCTTCCCCAAGGCTCAAGGTCTCACATCCATTACCACGCTCAAGGTTTTAAACCTTCCAACACGGTACACTTACAGGGGATGACAATAGGTTTGCCAATTACCTGACAGTTCTCGGGATGCCGGCCCGGATTGAGGAAAGGTTTTAAACCTTCACCGCCTCCTCGGAGTGCTTAGAGCTTTTACCCAGATCTCCAACTGCTGCCCGGTCGTGCCAGGTCCGGAGCCAATGCTCTCGTGAAATGGATTATACAGATTTCCACCTGTTGCCTGGTCGCACCGAGGCTAGAGCCACCGCTCGGTTGGATAGATTATCCAGGTTCTCACCTGCCGCCTGGTCATACCGAGGCTTAGAGCCACTGCTCAAATGGATTATACAGATTTCCACCTGTTGCCTGGCCGTGCCGAGGCTAGAGCCACTGCTCTCTCGGATGGATTACCCAGGTTCTCACCTGCCGCCTGGTCTCGCCTAGGCTGGAGCCACTGCTCTCTCGGATGGATTACCCAGGTTCTCACCCGCCGCCTGGTCTCGCCAAGGCTGGAGCCACCGCTCTTCCCGACGCTCCCCAACGCTCTCAATCGCTAAGACCACTCGCGTCAGATTCCCATCCGCCCTCAGGTATGATCGTCACTTCAGCTCGTACTCCCGCTAACGCTATCGGTTCCGGCTCAAACTCGGGCGGGTCACTCTCAACAACAGCTGACTGGACTAAAACGCTCATCTCGCTCAGATCCTCCCTGACAAGCAGTTCAGACAGGAACGCATGCACCTCTTCATGTAGGGTCAGGTTGTGGAAAAGCTGTTTTGACAGTGCCGACGGAATCCCATACAAATTCTCTCGCGCTCCCATGCCCTCCGCAAACACACCTCCGGCTCTCATCGCGCGCCCTCCTTGCGCTACTTTCTCGTGCCTACCGTTCTGCCGGAAGAACTCGCAAGGCGTGTCGGAATCGCACACTCGCAAGGGTGTGCGCAACGGAACGTTGGTCCAGATGTGCGTGGGCTTCCTGTACGCGGTCCCGTATTTGCAGTACGTGACGAGGTGCGGAGCTGGTAGATTGCTCATGCAGCGACGCGTGTGCAAACCGTGGGGCTCTCTTCCTTTCGGGTTCTCAATGAAGTATGCTTCGGGCCTCAAGTACCGGATGATCTCCAATGTCCTACGAACTCGCCTGTCCGCAGCGCGCAAATCTCGGATGCCTACTGTCTTCGCCTGGCTGTACTCTGTACAAGGTGGGCTAGCCCAGACTACGTCGAAGTGTCCTGGTCTGAACTGTCGGTAGTCCCATCGCATGATATCCTCGCAATGTGTGGGGCCCCACTTGGGCTGAATGTCTACGGCAACTACTTCGCTGTTGGGAAATTGCTTAGTGAACTGCCTCTCGACCGACCCGGTCCCACAAAACAATACGAGAATTTTAGACTGGCCGACTGGCTCCTTCTCAAGTGCTGCGGCTCCGTTGACTGGCGGCAGGGTGCTCTGAGCAGATACTCTCGCGAAAGTTCCTACTACCTCATCAAACCTCTCCTCTGGCACCCATGGCATTGCTCCGTCTACCTTGAGCTCCTCCGATAGCGTGGTCCATACCGCTCCTGCGGACTCGTCGCGCCTCTTACGGACCCTAAGCTTCTCTCGCTCCACTCTCTTAGCCTCGATCTTCTCAAACTCCAACAACGCCCGGTTGGGAACACCGGGCCTGCCGGCTCCGTCCCACTCCAGATCCTCTCGGGTCTTACACTCGTTCTCACTGCGGGGCATTCCTGTCCACTTGACCAGGTACTCCGTCCACCTCCTACCCTGACGCTGGCGCGTGCGCGAACGCTCCACCCTCTCGACGTGGGTTTCCTTGCGCCCGCTGACGTCCAACGGAGGAGGGGGAATCTCCTTAGCTCTCTCAACAAAGCGGCTGCTCGACTCTACCGGCGAAAGCCGGTCCACGGTAAACACATCGTGCACTTTCCACTGCTTAGGCGTTTGCAACCTATAGGCCGACGGTGCGCCTCTATCGCTCGCGGGAAGGGCCATCTGCCTGTCGCTGTGAAAGACTTCCAGCACCCGAAGGGGCCCGAGGCGCTTCTTAAGCAATTTCTTGTGCAACCTGCGGTCGCCCGGCTGGGTGAGGTGCGTGGCATCCACCCAAACCTCATCGCCTACTGCGTAACTCCTGGACTTGTGACGCGCGTCGTACTGGGCGATCTGCTGCTGCTGAGCTAAGAGCAGCTTTTCCCTAGCGAGCTGCAACTGGAGAACAAATTGGCGGGCTGTCTCGTGGGCTGTACCCTTTTTTACTGCTGCGCCCCTCCCCCCTTAGCTCGGCCTCTCCGTGATGCAAGTGCTGCCTCCACGAAGAAGTCCAGCTGAGAGGCCGGAGCGTGACCATACGTCAGTTCAAAAGGGGTGAAGCCCGTGACGGCGGAACGAGAGTCATTAATGGCGTACTCGACCGGGGTACACCACAAATCCCAATCGTGCCGGTTGGCGTCGACATACGCGCGCAACATGCGTTCGACCGTGTGGTTTGTGTGCTCTGCCTGCCCATCACCTTGTGGGTGGTACGGCGTGGTAGAGGCAACCTGGACTCCCATCAACCGATGTAGCTCGAGATGCATCTCATCCCTGAAGCGGGAGTCCTGATCACAGACGATCTTCATGGGAGCGCCGTGCAAACGCCACACTTGGTCGAAATACATGCGCGCGATCTGTGCAGCTGAGCTGTCAGCGTAAAGCATGGGGACTACGTGCACCATCTTGGACAACTTGTCCGTGAATGTAGCAAACGCGTCGTACCCTCGCTCTGTGCGGGGCAGCCCAGTGACGAAGTCGATACTAACCACTTGCCACAGTCTTACTGGGACTTGCAGGGGGTTAAGCTGACCGTCTGGATACCCGTTGCGTGGCCGGGTCTATTGGCACACGACGCAGGATTTGCACCAGTCGGTGACATCCTTGCTCATGCGTGGCCACCAAAAACGACGGGATACCCTGTCCAGTGTCTTATCCCTTCCTGTGTGCCCTGCTGCTGGGGACTCGTGTGCTTCGCGCATCACCAGCTCTCTGAGGGGGGAATCCTGAGCTAGCACTAGCTGATACCGCCCTTCTGCCACTCGCCATATCATGTCGTCTACCATGCGAAATGTGTCTGTCCTCTGATGCGGGGCTGCGATCAGTTCTTCCTTCAACGAGCTGAGGTACTGGCTGCGTTCGTATTCCGCTTGCAAGGCGCGGACGAACTCATCAGCCTTCAGTGGGCCTGACGCTGCTCTGGCCTTTGCTGCAACCCCTGTAGTAACTAAAGGCTCGTCGGGTTCTGCCTCACTGTCCTTTCGCGCAGGCGGCGCTCGGGGCTTTGCCCTGCTGGCTGCTGGGGCCCATACCAGAAGGACCGGCCAGCGCAGCGGGGGTCGACCTCCATCAGGGGACTCGAAGAGGTGGTTGGGACGACCCTTTTCGTCCTTCGTGTCAAAGACCTTGACCGGATGAAGCCCATACTTGGGGTGAATCAACCGCCTCCAGGGGGCGTCATAGTCTGGCAGAAGGAACATCGCCGAGGTGTTTTCCGGATCGGCGCGCCACTCAGCAAGGAAATGCCGAAGAATTCTTTCTATCAAGTCTGAATCCTTCGTGTAAGGGGGGTTACACCAAACGTGTTTCCCGCGCCACTTTTCCTTCAAGCAGTCGGTCCAATAGGTGTCAACCTGCCGGTTAACGCCCATGGAGTCGCAACACGCGTCAACGTCAAACATCCCGTACTGGGCCGCTATCTCCTCAAAGCGCTCCCTGATCAGCTTCCAGTCCTGGCGATCTACGACCTGGTCGTAGTGGGAGCTACCTTCTGGGGGCTTAACGGGCTCAGGTACCTTTCCGACTGCCTTTGGATGATTCTGGACTTCTGCTGTGGCCTGTTCCCTAGCTCGGTCTGCTCTGGTCATGATTGCTAGCGATTCGGCATCCCTCAAGGACTTCTCGCCTACTGCTAGGGTGGCAGCTGCGTCCAGCCAAAGGGCCGGCGACTCTACCCACGTGAGCCCATTCAGATGGGTGAGCTCACCAATGACCGGTGCTGGACTGGTGGGAGGGAAGGACTCGTCCTCGGAATCACTATACTCGAAAGTGGCGCCTAAGACAGATGTGGGATCCTCGTCCTCTTCACATCTCTTGCCTTTCGGCTCAGAATACTCGGGTCCATCGGTGGTGCGATCCACTGCCCCGAGGACAGAGGTAGGATCCTCGTCCTCTTCGGACCCCTTGCCTATCGGTGCGGAGTCTCTGGGCCCATCCGTGGCGCGATCCACAATCCCTTTTTCCTTCAACCCTTCTCCGGCTGACATTTCCTGATAGTCTGGTCGCCGGGACTGCGCATCTGGTACTACTAAACAGCGCCCTGGCACGTGCTCCATCTGATGGACTCCTACCTCTACCAAGTCCTCGTACCAGCGAGCCTGACGTCGGCTGAGCTCCCTAGCTGGGGCGAAGAGCCACTGAAGGGGTTTATGGTCTCCCATGAGCTTAAATGATGTAAAAATCAGATAATGTCTCCAGGTGACTGTGGTGCAATGATGGATGGCACAAAGCTCCCGTTCCCCAGCGTGATAGTTCTGCTCTGCGCTGGAGAACTGCCGGCTTTCAAAGGCCAAGGGCTGCAAGCCTCGTCCCTGATCCTGCATGAGTACACCCCCTAGTGCTACTCCACTGGCATCTGTCTGCACAAAGAAGGGTCTGGAACCGTCTGCTGCACCCTTTGATCGGGTAGGGCCAAGGCTGGGGAGGAGATCAAAGCAGTTTTTAGCTGTTTAAATGCTGCCTTTTCATTCTCGCCCCAGGTCCAGTCCACGCCGGATTTGGTGAGGCGGGTCAACGGGTACGCGATATCTGCGAAGTTCTGGATGTACCTCCGGTAGAAGCCACACATGCCCAGGAACTGTCGCACGTGTGTGACAGTTTCTAGGTCTGGCCAATCGCGTACCGACGCAACCTTATCCTGCTGTGGGCGGCATCCATCCCGATCCACCACATGCCCTAGGAACCGGACTGATCGTTTGCACAGTTTGACTTTCGACTTTTTAAGGTAGACGGAATTCTTTCGACATGCCTCCAAGACCTGGCGGAGGTGGTCGAGGTGTACCTCATGGGCGCTCTTACCCGGAACCTCAGCCGAGAAAATTATGATGTCATCTACAAATACTCTGCAAAAGGGTAGGTGCCCGAGGTACTGTTGCATCATCCTTTGCCAGGTACTTGGGGAGTTTGACAATCCCATAGGCATGACCAACCACTCGTACGCTCCAAAGTGCGTAGTCATTGCGGTTTTCTCCACGTCCTCTGCTTTCATAGGAACCTGCCAAAATCCCCAAAGGGCATCCATCGTAGAGAAGACGGTAGCCCCTTGTAGGTCATCTAAGAGACTCTGGACATCCGGGAGGGGGTACTTATCCTTGACTGTGATCTCATTGACTAGACGCAACTCCTTGGGATTACTCGGCTTGGGGACCATCAGCACGGGGCAGCCCCACGGAGAGGCCGAGGGTCGTATGTACCCTTTGGCTAAGAGCTCATCTAGTTGTTGCCGGAGTTGCCGCAACTCCTCCTGCGACAACTTGTACCCTCGCCGGTGCAAGGCGTTCCCACTCCAATCTGGCCTGAGCCGGATGCCGGACTTGAATTCCCTTGACTGGACTGATTCTGGCAGCTCTGTGCAAATGACATCTGCGAACTCCTTTTCCAGGTCCCTAAGCTGCTGCCAGATTTCCGGCGACACCGTCTCGTCTATCTCGTCCTCCGGCGGTTCCGGGGAGGCCTGAGCAGTCTGTGGGGCCGGCGGCGGGGTAGTGCCTGGCGGGACGGCCGGTACCGGCGGGTCTGTGGTCTGCGGAGCTGGCGGCGGGGTAGTGTCTGGCGGCACGACTGGTGCCGAGGCTCGCGACTTCTGACTCTGAGGGCTCGGGACGGTGGGGATTTTTGGTCCCGGCGGCTGCTCGGTGGAGGGGCCACTTTCAGCACCAGGCTGACCGACTGCTGCGACCTGGTCACGCCAACGCACTCGCTTACGCCGTGCTCGGGGGCGTCGCTCCGCGACCAGACCCCGGCCCTGCCGGAGCGCCGCGGCTGCCTGAGCGTGCCAGGTGGGTGGCTTCCCGGCCGCGTGATCCTCTATCGCTTGTCTACGCACCGCTGGCGGAAGCAACGCAAATGCTCCGTTCGCCTCCTGTTTGCTAGCGAAAACGCTGAGAGGGTCAGGATGATCCCCGGCCTCGTCGACCGTACTCGCAAATCCCCGTGGCCTAATATCCTCGACCACCGCCCCTACTCTCTGCAAATGACACGCTCCTTCCACGTCACTATAGCCGGACTCGGAACTGTCCGAGACCAACCCTCCCGGCCCCTCAGACTCCTCTGCTCCGTCCGGCACCGTTGCGCTGGGACGCACGCTGACTTCACTATCCTCGGACCCGGAGGAGGGTTCTGACGCTAGGCCTGCTACAACATCGTTGGGGGAATCTTCGTCGGAGTCTCCCCCCCCCTTGTTGCAGGCCAACGCGCCAAAAGTCCCATCGGGGCCGAGGTAGACGACGAAAGCTTGCTCCTCTCTGTTTCGGAGGGTCCGCAGGTCCCGGCGAGCTCGACGTTGGCTCAAAAGCACTCCCTGTACCAGTGCCATTGCCGTGTCCTTGGACCGACTGGGGTCCGGGGACCCCGGCGAACAGCCGGTGATGACGACCTCTTCCCTGCCCTTGGTGAACCGGACCGAACCCCAGTTCTTATAATCCAGTGTAACCGGGGAAAGGTTCGCCAGCCAAGGACCTCCCAGGATGACATCCACCTTGAGGTCGAGGGGCATTACCCGAAGCTCAACCTGCTGGCCGTAAGACCCCTTCGACGTCTCAGCAAGGATCTTGGGCCTGATGCAGGAATTAGCATCATATGTGGTGCCGTCAGCCACTCGAACCCGCATGGCTTGCTCGTGGCGCACCGGCTTGACGCCGGAGAGCTTCTGCAGTGTACTCTTTGCGATAATATTGGTGGATGCTCCCGAATCCACCAACACCTTGACTCTGACGCCCGCAATCCAGGCCCAAAACAGCAACAACGTCGGTGTGCGGCTGTGCCTGTCGAAACTCCTCGGGCGCGCTCCCATCGAGGACACCGCTGCCAGGGACTCACACCAGCTCGGACTGATATCGCCGTCCTGCATTATGCAGTCCAAGCGGGTGACTGACGTTTCTGCGTCGGAGTCACAGTCCGGGAGGCAGTAAGTACATGCGTCCGCTAGCAGGCCGATGGCGACTGCTTTCTGGACTGCACTGCGCTCCGGGAAGTCTGGGGGGGACACCGCGACTTGGACCGACGCTGCAGCCAGTTTAGCCGCTATGTGCTTTCTGACTTGCTCGTCCCGGTGCATCAGCTCATTGTCTTGCTGAAGTTCCCTATTCTCCCTTTCCAACTCCTCCTTTACGAAGGCGTGGAAGTCCGCATGGCGTTCTGTTGAGGTAGAAGCCGGGTCCCTACCCTCCAACTCGTACCTGCGCTGCAATCGAGAGGTTCGAAGCGCCTTGTCTTCAGGAGTCAGCCATGGTCTGCGTTTCGGGCCCAAAGCCTGGCGAGCCCTGCTTCGGGTCAACCACGGCCGACTGGGCTTTGAAGTTCTCTCTGGTGGTGAGAGTTCTTCTCCCTCGGCAGGCTTGGGCTTGGCTACGCGAACGAACCGTCCGAACTCCTGATCCAAGATGGCTTTGCGTCGGCGATTGAACTCGCGCACCCTGACGAGCCGCTTCAAGCGCTTATCTAACTCTTCTCGATTCAACTGGGGCTTACTAGTCGTGGGTCCAAGCTTCTGGCTCATCCGCCTTTGACCTGCCCTCCAAAGCGCAAGGGACTTGACCGGTCGGACCTCTGACTCTTCCAGCTTTAGATACCTTTCTAGCGCCCTGATGGCGGAACGCAGGCGAGCACTTGGCTGCTGGGCCTGAAAGGCTTTCCTAACTCTGGGGGGTAAACGCTGAGCCCTGAACTTCCAGTGCCCGC
>LGRX02026495.1:0-22063 GCA_001247695.2 Cymbomonas tetramitiformis | reverse complement strand
GCTGAGGTACCGGCTGCGTTCGTATTCCGCTTGCAAGGCGCGGACGAACTCATCAGCCTTCAGTGGGCCTGATGCTGCCCTGGCCCTTGCTGCAACCCCTGTAGTGACTAAAGGCTCGTCGGGTTCAGCCTCACTGTCCTTTCGCGCAGGCGGCGCTCGGGGCTTTGCCCTGCTGGCTGCTGGGGCCCACACCAGAAGGACCGGCCAGCGCAGCGGGGGTCGACCTCCATCAGGGGACTCGAAGAGGTGGTTGGGACGACCTTTTCGTCCTTCGTGTCAAAGACTTTGACCGGATGAAGCCCATACTTGGGGTGAATCAACCGCCTCCAGGGAGCGTCATAGTCTGGCAGAAGGAACATCGCCGAGGTGTTTTCCGGATCGGCGCGCCACTCAGCAAGGAAATGCCGAAGAATTCTTTCTATCAAGTCTGAATCCTTCGTGTAAGGGGGGTTGCACCAAACGTGTTTCCCGCGCCACTTTTCCTTCAAGCAATCGGTCCAATAGGTGTCAACCTGCCGGTTAACGCCCATGGAGTCGCAACACGCGTCAACGTCAAACACCCCGTACTGGGCCGCTATCTCCTCAAAGCGCTCCCTGATCAGCTTCCAGTCCTGGCGATCTACGACCTGGTCGTAGTGGGAGCTACTTTCTGGGGGCTTAACGGGCTCAGGTACCTTTCCGGCTGCCTTTGGATGACTCTGGGCCTCAGGGTGGGGAACTTCGGGTGACTCTGGACTTCTGCTGTGGCCTGTTCCCTAGCTCGGTCTGCTCTGGTCATGACTGCTAGCGATTCGGCATCCCTCAAGGATTTCTCGCCTACTGCTAGGGTGGCAGCTGCGTCCAGCCAAAGGGCCGGCGACTCTACCCACGTGAGCCCATTCAGATGGGTGGGCTCACCAATGACCGGTGCTGGACTGGTGGGAGGGAAGGACTCGTCCTCGGAATCACTATACTCGAAGGTGGCGCCTAAGACAGATGTGGGATCCTCGTCCCCTTCGCATCTCTTGCCTTTCGGCTCAGAGTACTCGGGTCCATCAGATCCATCGGTGGTGCGATCCACTGCCCCGAGGACAGAGGTAGGATCCTCGTCCTCTTCGGACCCCTTGCCTGTCGGTGCGGAGTCTCTGGGCCCATCCGTGGCGCGATCCACAATCCCTTTTTCCTTCAACCCTTCTCTGGCTGACATTTCCTGATAGTCTGGTCGCCGGGACTGCGCGTCTGGTACTACTAAACAGCGCCCTGGCACGTGCTCCATCTGATGGACTCCTACCTCTACCAAGTCCTCGTACCAGCGAGCCTGACGTCGGCTGAGCTCCCTAGGTGGGGCGAAGAGCCACTGAAGGGGTTTATGGTCTCCCATGAGCTTAAATGATGTGAAAATCAGATAATGTCTCCAGGTGACCGTGGTGCAGTGATGGATGGCACAAAGCTCCCGTTCCCCAGCGTGATAGTTCTGCTCAGCGCTGGAGAACTGCCGGCTTTCAAAGGCCAAGGGCTGTAAGCCTCGTCCCTGATCCTGCATGAGTACACCCCCTAGTGCTACTCCACTGGCATCTGTCTGCACAAAAAAGGGTCTGGAGCCGTCTGCTGCACCCTTTTGATCGGGTAGGGCCAAGGCTGGGGAGGAGATCAAGGCAGTTTTTAGCTGTTTAAATGCTGCCTTTTCATTCTCGCCCCAGGTCCAGTCCACGCCGGATTTGGTGAGGCGGGTCAACAGGTACGCGATATCTGCGAAGTTCTGGATGTACCTCCGGTAGAAGCCACACATGCCCAGAAACTGTCGCACGTGTGCGACAGTCTCTAGGTCTGGCCAATCGCGTACCGACGCAACCTTATCCTGCTGTGGACGACATCCATCCCGATCCACCACATGCCCTAGGAACCGGACTGATCGCTTGCACAATTTGACTTTCGACTTTTTGAGGTAGACGGAATTCTTTCGACATGCCTCCAGGACCTGGCGGAGGTGGTCGAGGTGTACCTCATGGGCGCTCTTACCCGGAACCTCAGCCGAGAAAATCATGATGTCATCTACAAATACTCTGCAAAAGGGTAGGTGCCCGAGGTACTGTTGCATCATTCTTTGCCAGGTACTTGGGGAGTTTGACAATCCCATAGGCATGACCAACCACTCGTACGCTCCAAAGTGCGTAGTCATTGCGGTTTTCTCCACGTCCTCTGCTTTCATAGGGACCTGCCAAAATCCCCAAAGGGCATCCATCGTAGAGAAGACGGTAGCCCCTTGTAGATCATCTAAGAGACTCTGGACATCCGGGAGGGGGTACTTGTCCTTGACTGTGATCTCATTGATCTGTCTGTAGTCAATGACTAGACGCAACTCCTTGGGATTACTCGGCTTGGGGACCATCAGCACAGGGCAGCCCCATGGAGAGGCCGAGGGTCGTATGTACCCTTTGGCTAAGAGCTCATCTAGCTGTTGCCGGAGTTGCCGCAACTCCTCCTGCGACAGCTTGTACCCTCGCCGGTGCAAGGCGTTCCCACTCCAATCTGGCCTGAGCCGGATGCCGGACTTGAATTCCCTTGACTGGACTGATTCCGGCAGCTCTGTGCAAATGACATCTGCGAACTCCTTTTCCAGGTCCCTAAGCTGCTGCCAGATTTCCGGCGACACCGTCTCGTCTATCTCGTCCTCCGGCGGTTCCGGGGAGGCCTGAGCAGTCTGTGGGGCTGGCGGCGAGGTAGTACTTGGCGGGGCGGCCGGTACCGGCGGGTCTGTGGTCTGCGGAGCTGGCGGCGGGGTAGTGTCTGGCGGCACGACTGGTGCCGAGGCTCGCGACTTCTGACTCTGAGGACTCGGGACAGTGGGGACTTTTGGTCCCGGCGGCTGCTCGGTGGAGGGGCCACTTTCAGCACCAGGCTGACCGACTGCTGCGACCTGGTCACGCCAACGCACTCGCTTACGCCGTGCTCGGGGTCGTCGCTCCGCGACCAGACCCCGGCCCTGCTGGAGCGCCGCGGCTGCCTGCGCGTGCCAGGTGGGTGGCTTCCCGGCCGCGTGATCCTCTATTGCCTGTCTACGCACCGCTGGCGGAAGCAACGCAAATCCTCCGTTCGCCTCCTGTTTGCTAGCGAAAAAGCTGAGAGGGTCAGGGTGATCCCCGGCCTCGTCGACCGTACTCGCAAATCCCTGTGGCCTAATATCCTCGACCACCGCCCCTACTCTCTGCAAATGACACGCTCCTTCCACGTCACTATAGCCGGACTCGGAACTGTCCGAGACCAACCCTCCCGGCCCCTCAGACTCCTCAGCTCCGTCCGGCACCGTTGCGCTGGGACGCACGCTGACTTCACTATCCTCGGACCCGGAGGAGGGTTCTGACGCTAGGCCTGCTACAACATCGTTGGGGGAATCTTCGTCGGAGTCTCCCCCCCCCTTGTTGCAGGCCAACGCGCCAAAAGTCCCATCGGGGCCGAGGTAGACGACGAAAGCTTGCTCCTCTCTGTTTCGGAGGGTCCGCAGGTCCCGGCGAGCTCGACGTTGGCTCAAAAGGACTCCCTGTACCAGTGCCATTGCCGTGTCCTTGGACCGACTGGGGTCCGGTGACCCCGGCGAACAGCCGGTGATGACGACCTCTTCCCTGCCCTTGGTGAACCGGACCGAACCCCAGTTCTTATAATCCAGCGTAACCGGGGAAAGGTTCGCCAGCCAAGGACCTCCCAGGATGACATCCACCTTGAGGTCGAGTGGCATTACCCGAAGCTCAACCTGCTGGCCGTAAGACCCCTTCGACGTCTCAGCAAGGAGCTTGGGCCTGATGCAGGAATTAGCATCATATGTGGTGCCGTCAGCCACTCGAACCCGCATGGCTTGCTCGTGGCGCACCGGCTTGACGCCGGAGAGCCTCTGCAGTGTACTCTTTGCGATGATATTGGTGGATGCTCCCGAATCCACTAACACCTTGACTCTGACGCCCGCAATCCAGGCCCAAAACAGCAACAACGTCGGTGTGCGACTGTGCCTGTCGAAACTCCTCGGGCGCGCTCCCATCGAGGACACCGCTGCCAGGGACTCACACCAGCTCGGACTGATATCGCCGTCCTGCATTATGCAGTCCAGGCGGGTGACTGACGTTTCTGCGTCGGAGTCACAGTCCGGGAGGCAGTAAGTACACGCGTCCGCTAGCAGGCCGATGGCGACTGCTTTCTGAACTGCGCTGCGCTCTGGGAAGTCTGGGGGGGACACCGCGACTTGGACTGACGCTGCAGCCAGTTTAGCCGCTATGTGCTTTCTGACTTGCTCGTCCCGGTGCATCAGCTCATTGTCTTGCTGAAGTTCCCTATTCTCCCTTTCCAACTCCTCCTTTACGAAGGCGTGGAAGTCCGCATGGCGTTCTGTTGAGGTAGAAGCCGGGTCCCTACCCTCCAACTCGTACCTGCGCCGCAATCGAGAGGTTCGAAGCGCCTTGTCTTCAGGAGTCAGCCATGGTCTGCGTTTCGGGCCCAAAGCCTGGCGAGCCCTGCTTCGGGTCAACCACGGCCGACTGGGCTTTGAAGTTCTCTCTGGTGGTGAGAGTTCTTCTCCCTCGGCAGGCTTGGGCTTGGCAACGCGAACAAACCGTCCGAACTCCTGATCCAAGATGGCTTTGCGTCGGCGATTGAACTCGCGCACCCTGACGAGCCGCTTCAAGCGCTTATCTAACTCTTCTCGATTCAACTGGGGCTTACTAGTCGTGGGTCCAAGCTTCTGGCTCATCCGCCTTTGCCCTGCCCTCCAAAGCGCAAGGGACTTGACCGGCCGGACCTCCGACTCTTCCAGCTTTAGATACCTTTCTAGCGCCCTGATGGCGGAACGCAGGCGAGCACTTGGCTGCTGGGCCTGAAAGGCTTTCCTAACTCTGGGGGGTAAACGCTGAGCTCTGAACTTCCAGTGCCCGCGAACTCTCGCAACATCCGACCCCTGGTTCTCCAGGTGCTGTTGGTAGACTGCCCGTGGCTCAACTGTGTGGCTCGACCGGTTTTTACCCCGGGTGGCACAGAGTGGGCCCCTTCGCGTCCATAGCAGCTAGTACATCTGCATCCAACCATTCTCCCCAGCGTCCAGACCCTGCGTCCACCCAACAGACTATTGGGAATAAATGAATCTCGATCGTCGTCTAAAAACCTTCATTTTGACACAATTTTCGTCGTCTAAAAGTTATTGCCACGTCATCTGAAATGTGCCACGTAAGCGACACGTAAGCGACACGTAAGCGACACGTAAGTCGTCCCGCAATTTTTATTACAAAATATTACTCGAATTATTTATTTGTGCATGATGCTTTCGTACTCGGCGAGTCCCGGTAGATTTCTTTGTTGCATTTTTGCTCATATGCGTGCATATCATGTACAAGTATGCAAATATGGGTACATCCATGTGCAATTTAGGCCAGCATGCACGGTACACGTTTATGAATGTGCGTATTCAGGTGCTTCAATTCCCGTAAAATAAGTTGCAACTGAGATGGGCACTTGCATATGATACACAAATCTATATCATCATACAAATTTATTCAAAATACACCAAATATGTGTCTATGATGTCTTCTAGGCAAGAGATTTCGATCATTTCACAGTGCTAAGGCTACTATATTGCTGATACATTGGAATCTATATCTTCAATCCACAGTCATTTGCGGCACTTGTAGGTTTTAATTCCCTCGATAGCGAGGTAACGTTGACCGCAATGTTGACGCTCTATCGGAGAACATAAATGGCAGAGCTTTATTGGTCAAGGCAATTGCATCGCACGCAATATAGGTCGATTTCCTCTTCTCGTTGTTGCCGCGGAATAATAAGCGCCCAAGTGACGTCGATTGGAATGACCAGTTTCCTTGGGGTAACCCATTCGTTCCCTATTGGGCTCTGGTCGGGATAAAGTTCCGGTTCTTGAAGGTCAAAGAACATGTATTTCCGAATTCTCCGGGTGTAGCGCCACCAAACGATCCCTAAGTCCTGTCGGTGTCCCGTATGTCTGTCCTCGAAGGTGTTCAAGAACTTACATATCATCCAGCGGTCTACATTGCATTGAGGACATCGCAGGTGGACCATTCCATGTGTATTGATAGCGTCTGCAGTGTCTTCATCACGATCGCGTGTCCCATAAACTCCGAATCGTAGAATTGAAGGCATAACGTGGCCACGATGTTGCAGGATTTTATACCTGTAGATAACAATGCTTGCAAGGTGATTAGCAGTTGAAGCGAAAGTCGTGCGAAACCCATAGCAAAAGTCGAAAATATATATATTGTGAGGATAAATGTGGAGCTATAATACCTGCAGATGGCAATGCTTTCAAGGTAAGCAAGCAGATGTTTGAAGGTATGGTTGAAGGTGCGTATGTTAGAAGAAACAAGGGGAAATGAATCTTCAAGGGTCGGGCAAGAGCTTTTGTACCTGGTCGTGAGTGGACCGCGGGTCGTGCAAGAGTAGTGTACTTTTGGTCCAATCAAATTCGTATATCTCGCACATGCGGGATCACTTAGTCGCCGATTTTTTAATCAAAGACAAAAACACAACCGAGGCAGAAAACCCCATACACAGGCACATCAGCATATCGGCAAGAAACACAAGCCATTGACGAATGAACATTATACACTTCTACCACATTGTTAACATATGTTTAAGTATACTATTCTTATCGAAAAGTAGTCGAAAATCTAACCCTCGGGAGGTTGCAATCCTAAGTCTTACTCGAAATCAAAGTGGAATCAAGATAACATTCTGACTCGTAGCCGCCGTGGTTTCAATTGCCGCGACAGGTAACGTTGACGGTAACGTTACGGCTGAACCTGTCGGAACTTGAACCGAAAGGCAAGGTCGTTTCGAAACACACATCGAAAATACCCCAACGTGCATTTGTTGCCTTCCGCATTCCTGCACATATAACATTCATTGTAGTTCCTCCACAACATTCGAACAGTCATACCATGAGGAAGATACAGTGGTATTTTTATCACTTTTTATTTTATCTGAGGTCAGGTGATAAAGAATTAAGAGTGTTAAACTTTTTCGCGATCTCGAATTATTTAATTAAAGTTTTTTATTTTTTATTTAACACGATGTACAATCCCACGAAGCAATTAATTTAAAAGATTATTTTATCATTTATCAAGCACATGAACGCCATGAAACAATATTCATTTTAAACATTTCCTTTCGTCGTATTATCAATCTCTACCGTTTACTGCGTGTATTCTTTTCAACGCAAAACTGGCTGTATGCCTACGTTTGATAGCTCAAAATGTAGCCCCATACACGCCCAAACTGGTTCGCTGGTTCGCTGGTTCGCTGAAATAATGCGGTGAGATGAAATAATGCGGTGAGATGCATACGATATTATGATAAGCAAAATTACGGTTCTGTATTCGTACAAATACTGTTATTCACAACATACAGTCAGCAGATAGTGAATTAATAATAACGAATGATCCGATCTGTGGCACAGTCGATAATGATATTCGCAGCAGATCATGAAATTAACTGCCGATAATCATATTCATGCAGCAGATCATGGTATTAAGTGCTGTTTATTTCCACATAATCATATCCATAGCACATCATGTTATTAACTTCAACATAACAAATCATCACTTTAAATATATCGTAGTACAATATGCATCGATACTCAATATTATTAGTGTACATACAGTACGCCCTACGTGAACGAAAGGCGGGAACCGAGAGCCTCAGCAACGAGCTCTAGCTGCTTGCAGATAATGCACTTCCCTGCAAAGGCAGACATAATCAAAACAACGAAGTCAGCCTGTAACTCCGTATGCGTGGTGAGGGCGAAATATAACAGCACGGTGAGGCAAATTGTCAGTTTCCCCGTCGGACGGATGAGTCGAATTATTTATATTTTTTTTCTTTAGCTTTATCACCTTCTTGGGAATCGTGGGGATTTAATAGTTTATACTTTATCATTATCTTTATCACCTTGGTGTCAGTCGTGGAAAATTAAATAATTTATAATTTATCTTTACCTTTATACAGACGTCGGGGATGGAACATTATTTAATTTCCAACATTATTTTTAACCATGTGTTTTTTCCAGCTATAATAAATTAATTAAAAAAGTGATAAAAATACTACTGTAGTCAAAATTCCTCATTCTCATTCTGGGGGCAGTAGGGCATGTTGCATACATGCCAAGAACATAGGCAACAATACATTCTCGCTTGGATGGCATGGTTGGATGAGGTGGCAGGTGAAGAAAGAAAAGTGCCAAGCTGAAAAGTGAGTTGTGAGGACAAGGTAGGTGCTTAAATATCTCAGTCGTGTGGCCGTCGTGATTTCAGTTGGCCTATCAAATGACCTCTTTCAGGTGGGTCGGATCGAAGGCCCGCATGTCACAAACATAGCATGTCACAACATTGGAAATGTGAAACGTCGATAATAATTTCATTCAAAATATGTTCGAATACAATCATATTTAACGGTGTTCCAACGATAAGTCAATTTGCTCAATGACAAAGCTATATGCTGTCGCTATATAGCATCAATTCATCCGACGGAACTTGACCCAAGAGCTAAGCTCCTCTCTGAACACACGACAAAAAAGGCTGAGTGAGCATTCCATGCCTTCGCCGTCGACGCATTGTGTATTGTAGTTCTCCCACAACTTTTGGATAGTCATACCCGGCGGAAGAAGAACTGTACTGCTGCATGGGTAAGACTCCCCGTGATTTTTGGCAAACTGGTCGATGTATGTGAAAACAGACTGCCGCTTGGATGGCATGACTATGGTAGAAGTAGAAGCAGGTGCGTCGCTGACGGGAAAAGGGGGCAAATGAGTAGTTTAGGCAAGAAATAGAGCTTATGATCTTGGAAAGTCTTGGACCTGCCGAATTATTAGCCTATCAGATACCCGGTACTAGTCCGCTCGGATCGAAGGACCTACAAGTACATATCTACTATTATTTTGCGACGAAGGCGTGTCTGCGAAGTCCATGATTATCCTGTCTGCATTGCCAATCATTCTATGAAAGCAACCTCTGAAGTATGATTTTCGGGCACCTTAACTTGCAGATGCACATCATCAACCGACCAAACGGAGTGAGGCGGTAAAATGGATAAGAATATACAAAATCTGGAGCGTGTAAGTTGGAGTATACAAACCCCATTCTTGCTGTATACTTCTGAAAGTGAGGGGTTTTGAAAATTGTGGCGTCCCGCATTTCAATGCGCACCGAGGTAACGATTTGCCCGCCAGATATCTGCTGTCTCACGATGGGGCGACCCTTTGGCCGACCTGCAAAACATGCGACGCATTGGATTTCCCAAAAGGATAGAAACTGCAGGTAGTCCCCATAGGACCAAGCACTCATGGAATTCCGTTCTGCTGGATGCCGCGTATCCCCCGGGTACTTAAACAAAGGTCGGCATCTTGCATATGGCTGTCCTAATATATGACCCCTTGCAAAACGACAGAAAAACTTATGCCGTGCGTAATCAGCTTTCCGACAAGTTTGGGGGGCTTTGCAGTAATTCGCAAGATAGCAGCCGGTACACGTTGCAAGTTGTGAACGATCTTGAAGCCCGCAGTGCAGGCAAACTGGGTACAAAAATTTCATCCGTAAAGGCAGATTATCATGCACGCTTGCGTCATACATTTGAAATTGTATCTTATGGTCCTCTTCCATCGATTTCTTGAGCGCTAGTTCTGAGGGCGAGGACTCTTCAGGGAACCATAGTAACCAAATGTTTTTATCTGGATTTTCCTTCCGCAAAGTAGCAAGTATTGTCATTGGAATTGATTGAACTGAGATGGATGGGAATAAAGGTGCGTCGATGAAGTGTCGAGCGGGGAAATGATTTTGGAAGAGAGGGGAATAGGTTTCATACCTCAATGGTCGTCGTGGTACCGCTCAACTTCATTTAACCAATATAATCAGGCAATCACAATGAAAGCGGAGGCATGTCACCCGCTCCATAAAGGACATCGGTTCCACAACAACATATGTCGCCCATACCTTTGGAGAATATACTTTATTTACAATTGTCATATCAAGATATACCATACGTGTTTCATCAGCGTACTTCTGCACTGAGACAATAGGTTATTAAGACTATCAACAAATATTGACCTAGGTGCTGGCACCATGTCCTAGCAGGGAAATCATCATTGCCTAGCGAGCTTTACCGTCTACGTCTCTTGGTCCGGCTTTCCGCCTTCTGCCGCTTGCCGCTTAGGTATATGCCCCGCCGCGGCGGCTGCAGCGGCCTTGGCGGCCTTGTCGGCCTCGGCCTTCTGTTTCTTGGCGGCCTTGGCGGCCTCGGCCTCCCGTTTTATGGCGGCCTTGGCGGCCTCGGCCTTCTGTTTCTTGGCGGCCTTGTCGGCATCCTCCTGTTTCTTGGCGGCCTTGACGGCCTCGGCCTGCTGCTGCTTGGCGGCCTTGTCGGCCTCGGCGGCCTCGGACTGCTGTTTCTTGGCGGCCTTGGCGGCCTCGGCCTCCTGCTGCTTGGCGGCCTTGGCGGCCTCGGCCTCCTGCTGCTTGGCGGCCTTTTCCGTTTCCCTCATTTCGACCGCCGTCTTCTTCCCCCGCTCCTTCTCGACTTTCTCTTGCTCTTTACGATGTGCCTCTCTCTGCCTTTTCACCTCGTCGTATTCCTGCTTGCTCAACACTTCGTCGGCCAAAGAATAAAATCCATCAGGAAACCTAATGCGCTCTTTCGCTGAGTCGACCATACCTTGCTCCCTGCATCCAAGACACCAGCACTTGTTAAAACCGATATACAAAGGGGCCGGATTCCGGGCAAGACAGTTTGACCATAATGAGACACAATTCGGTGCTTTTTGGGTGATTCTAGGCGTTCCCGAGTGCAAATAACAAAAATAAGGGCATGATGATATATCACAATGGAAAATGCAGGTCTGAACACTTTTTTAGAGATTTTCATTTTGGACCAATTAAATCGCTTTATTTGATTTGACGTGGCGCTCTTATAAACCTCGTTAGTCAAGTAGGACGTCCGACTTCCATAACAAGGCACCACATTCACTCTCAATGACATATGACACAGGGTAGTCGAGGACAGTGTCAGCATCGCGTCGAGATCTCGAATTCGATGAGGGGGTATGGCAGTGTCACAGACTAGAGACTTAGACTACAGCTACAGCTACAGCTACAGTACAGTAGAGACTTTCATGACATGGCATGGCATGGCATGGCATGAGCATGAGCATGAGCATGAACATGCCGGATGAAGACGATTTCAAATATTTATACAACCATGCCCATTTCGATTCTGATTTATATCGCATCACTACCGTTAGATCGATTTTTTAAACGTCACATTGAAATATTGCATCGCGATCGACCTCCACGTGTTTGTCGCATCGATTTTCCATGGAGGAAGTAAGCCAACCATTATCTCATCGATCGTTATTACAAATCTGCATTAATGCTTTAATCGTCATCGTAATCGTAATTGTCGTGGTTTTGCGATCGGATGGCATGGCACTGGCGCCGGCGCTCACGATCACGTCTCAGAGTTATATAATATTATTCTGAGAATCGCAATTCTGAAGAATCGCGTCTGCCATCCCCTTTATAATTATATATGAACTTCACCCTGTGTCATATGACATGACATTGAGAGTGAATGTGGTGCCTTCGATATATACTTTATGCTAAGATAATCATAATTGTGATAAATAATTTCTAAATAATAAATTTGACCTCTGCTCCTTATGATTTGGAACCATTCGCTATGTTTCATCTCCGTTCGCTGTACGTGTCATGAATTTAGATATGAGTCATTTTGGTGACCATCTCCGTTCGTTTTTTTTGTTCATTTGCTATGTATGAGGAAAGCGAACAGAGATGAAAAAGCAAAGCTAAAATCCCAACGGGCGATACAGTCGATTTTTCGATCTCACGATCGCCAGACGCTAACCATGACAGTGCCACTGCATTCGCGTACATTTGCCGCGACGCCACCCACGCGTTATGACTTTTTAGCGAGGAATCCATATATCAACTTAATTTGCCCACCCGACGAAGTCTTGAGGTCGTAAGGGGAGCGGGGGCGAAGGGGGGGGCGAAGGCAGGGTGAGGTACAGTAGTGAAATTCATGGAAATCATGCTTGTTATCAAGCCCGTACCTAAATTCCGTAATTTTGGTAGCGCGCTAGGACAAGTGAGGGGGGATTGCACTAGAAGTAATTTTCAACGCAGAACATAAATTTGGGGTCCTTTACACGATTCAGGATAAATAAGGGGGCGAAATCGCACTTTCAAAATTGGTGAAAATCTTCCACGATTGTGGTAGGCTGAGGTGGGGTGGCGTGGGGCGTTTGGCTTAAGGGTGAGTGGGAATGGTGAGATGGGGTCGTGGGTGGCAAAATACATCCATCGGGATGTGTTTGACTTTGTACTAACGCCATGGGTCGGTTGGCATCGAACTTCGCCCGAGATGGTGGGGTGCACTCAGGGGGTGGCCACAGGGGGTGTCCGATTTAAGGCTGGGGGCTGAGTGTGAGGGTGGCGTGGGGCGGCTGGCTTAAGGGTGAGTGGGAATGGTGAGATGGGGTCGTGGGTGGTAAAATACATCCATCGGGATGTGTTTGACTTTGTACTAACGCCATGGGTCGGTTGGCATCGAACTTCGCCCGAGATGGTGGGGTGCACTCAGGGGGTGGCCACAGGGCTGGATTTCGGGCAAGACAATTTGACCACAATGTTAAGGTTTTTCGCAGCAGGCGTAAGGTATCGACGGTATGGGGGGCTTACCGATACGCCACGAAGTACTTAAATGATGGAGTGTAGTATTGGGCGAACCCTGAATGTGGTGGCGTCCCTCTGCTAGTCGGATATGCTGCCCAAATTGCAGTGGAGTCCGAGGGGGGGTCGCCCAGGGTATCAAGCATGATGTCTTCCCCAGTTCCTTATGGGGAAACCTGGTGCCGTGCGGAAGCGTTGCCGAGTGACGACTTGTTCGTCGTTGTGGAGGGTACCGTCGGTACCCTAAGATGCATTAGGTCATGCACAAGTTATATATAAGGTGGGGTGTGGATTGAGGCCGGATTGGTTGTTCGAATGCGCGTGGGCGCTCTGAGCTTCCCTGCGGGGCGGAGGGGTGCGAAATGCGGATGTGGCTAACTCGGGTGGGTGCGGCGGAAGGGGCTGGAAACAGTCATCGAAGGTGTATTGATCAGCGTGGTGGTGACATAAATTAATCACTTTTTAGCGAGGAATCCAAATATCAACTTAATTTGCCCACCCGACGAAGTCTTGAGGTCGTAAGGGGAGCGGGGGCGAAGGGGGGGGCGAAGGCAGGGTGAGGTAGTGAAATTCATGGAAATCATGCTTGCTACTTACCCCTTACCTACCCAATGCCCATACCGACCTAACTTTGAGGTGCTGTAACAGGAAGCGTAAAATGTTTTTTCAGTTAAATCTTTGGAGACTGTCCATAGTAAGGACTAAATAAGCGTAATAGCCCAAAAAAACAGATTCCAAAAATATTTTTTTCCATTGTTTTCAAGTACAGCCCAGGTACAGCCCAGGTACAGCCCAGGTACAGGGTAGGTATTGCCCCCTACTTACCCCTTACCTACCCAATGCCCATACTGACCTAACTTTGAGGTGCTGTAACAGGAAGTGTAAAATGTTTTTTCAGTTAAATCTTTGGAGACTGTCCATAGTAAGGACTAACTAAGCGTAATAGCCCCAAAAAAAAACAGATTCCAAAAATATTTTTTTCCAATGTTTTCAAGTACAGCCCAGGTACAGCCCCAAGTACAGGGCAGGTACCGAGTAGCACAACTTTGAGGCCTCAAAAAGTGAGGTTACCAAAGCCATTCCACCCAAAAACTTCGCTCCATATGTCTTACATCGACCCAAACCATCGATATCAACAATAAAAAACAAACTATCGGAAACTTCATTTCACCCGATTTTGGCTGGTTTTGCCATTTTACTGCCGACATTGCCCAAGTAGGGCCCTACTTGGCTCGAAACACAAGGTAAACACAAGGTAAACACAAGGTTCTAAATTTGTAGGGAAAATAGGCCAAAAACGAGCGAAACCGGTATAACCAACGACAAAAACGGTCCCGCCTCTAGGACGCTAACCCGTCAAGCCGCCAGAACAACCGGAATGCACAACAAAAACATATCAGAACGACGCAACGGAAGTTGAAAGCAGTTCGCCACAGGTCCAAAGTGCGCATGCAAGCACGCAAAGCGAGCGAGAGCGAGCTAAAAAGACGCTCACACGCCTAAGATACCAAATTGTCCCAGGGGTATTCCCAGGAGTTATCTATCATCCGGTATGCAATATGATCGGATCTTATATACTTCCAGAATATCTTTCTATTCACATAAACCCAGACAGCAAGAGTTATTATTTTCTGCTGTCCAAGTCTGAGAGACCAACTCTGTTGCCTCTCTTTATTCTCTCCTCTGAGCTCACAGATTATTTTCCCCAACTGTTCGCTCAGGCAATGCCACATCCACTCACTAATTTCCCTAATAGTTGGCTACTCTTATTCTCATCGAAATCAGACCCCCCCCCTACTATGGGTGTCTCAGCAGGTACGTCGTGCCTCCTGACACACTCGGACTCCAAGCCTTTGTCAATGCGGTCCGCAACTTTACTCATGGGGAGCATATCATGTTCTTTCGCGGTGCGAGCACCATTCCGGGTATCGTGGTCACCATGCAATCGGACGAGCGTGGACATCGCGAGGACCACCGTTTGGCCGATCGACACGCCACCCACCTCGTTGTGTTGGAGAAAACCGTCCCCGTGTTGTTGAGGAACCGCGCCTTCAAGAACAAGGACACATTCGCCCACTCCCTTCCGACCTACCCGATTGTTTTCTTGAAGCTTGCGTGTGAGCTTACCGGTATGTCTGTGGAGTCCGAGGATGACCCTTGCAACTTCTACCTGTATCCCTCTCGCATTCATGGGTTCGACTTCATTTACATGAACCTGACTGCAACTGGTAAAGTTGTGACCGAGCTTCGTGTGAGCAAGTTCCGTCTCTTGATCCGCGGAGAGAATCCCCGCAACTTTTTTCACAGCTTGGACCTGGTGAGAAAGTACTCTGAAGACATCGTGGAGTTGACATTCAACGTGGACGATCCCACCGATCCTGTCAATGGAGACGCATGTTCCTGCAAGTGGTTCTGGTACTGCAAGTGTTGCCCGCAGATCTTGGCGGCTTACCACCTCCGTGATTGCCTTGACATCTTTGGGATGATGGAACGCGCCTTTCCCCATAACAAGCCGAAGACCATGAGTCAAAAACGGGCTGCAGAAGCTTGCAAGTAGTGTGACGTGACTGTACCCGTGAACTGATACTGCTTGTAGCAATAGTCTTGGCTTTTGTACAATATGTTATTAATTTTGTATCACGAAGGTGCTTGCTACTGAATATGTTACCACTGAATATGCTTGCCACTGAATATGCTTGCCAGTGAATATGTTATTGTAGCATGCTTTCTTTTGTATTGTGAATGTTGTCCCCTTTTTTATCTTTAAACTTGATGTCTGATTGAAATTGTACAATCAGATATTTCTGTCATCAGATTTATGCCCGATATATTTTCATAATTTGTTATCCTGGCTGATTTCTGTCCATGTAAATCAGGTAATCTGAAAATTTTCTGTGAATTTTCACGACAGAATTGAGCGTGGCATGTCTGTCGCTCATGTCTGTCGCAGGTGCGACAGACATGAGCGCCACGCTCAATTCTGTCGCACGGTATAATTACAGTTTGTCGCACGGTGCGACAAATAAAATAACCGGTGCGACAAATTTGAAGTGCTTCCGGGACTTCACGATATAGTGGAGGGAAGCCACAATATTGTGAAACCCACTAGGTTTTTTACAAAACCCACAAGCAAATGTACAGTGTCCATATAGTGAAGAACCGGATTTACCACACGAGAAGTACACGAGTTCACTACAGTGCTTCCTGTTATTGATTTACAAAGCAATTAGATACTTTCCAATAAATCTTCGCTCAATAAAATAGACAAGAGAATAATAAATGTTTCATCTAACGATGCTTGATCATCAATAATACGATTTTAAGTAATTAATCAACACAGAACGGCCGGACAATGCTCAATAAACAAACAAGATTTCACGTAATTATATGACGTGATGATGCCGGTTACATGACCAATAAATAGTCAACCAATAAGGATACGGATCTTGACAAAATCTAGAAGCGAAAGTGATAATATCTGGACATGTATGTCCAGGTTCTGGGCGTTTGACCTCTTTATATTCGTGGAAAGGAATTCGCAACATGCAGTTCATCAACGATGAGGTTGTATAAATTGTGTTATTCATATGGCTGACCTTAGGTTCGGTAACAGCAGCCAATATCTCTGACGATAATATACGACTGTGGGTGATCACATAGTTCTATTTCCCAAAGATATCCCAAAGTAGAACTTGGGTTGTTGCCAACACACCCCTCAGTCGTCATTCGTTTGGACTGCTGGCCACCACAAAATGGCTACTGCCCCGCAGTCCTTGTGGTAGGACCATACCGGGATCTGGTCCTACCACAGGCACCAATGTTTCAATGAATGATTTGGCCGTCTCCTACGATTTGCGATTTGTGATATCTGATCCACAACTTTTGATTGATCTGACAGTGTTACACCAACAAGCTCAGTATTAAAGAAACTGTCATCGCCACCTTTAGCCATTAATGGCAAGCCGCAGGAGCTTTGGCTTGAAAGTGGACTTTCTAACGTGGGCTATGTTATTAACAAGATACCGAGGCAATACTGGTCACTTGCCAGACTGGTCATACTGGTCACTTGCCAGAAAGAATGAGCCAACGTCCAGCCAAATGCTGGAGGGTGAGACTCAGACTCAGACTTCTGTGTGCTCAGTAAAGAGGCGCACGAGTTCATTCATTATGGAGACTTATGGAGACGTACAAAATCCACAGCTCCTCGGCTTCTTGTCTCCTTCCACACACGCCCACGGCTCCTCAGCTTCTCCTGAGCTTTGCAAGCCCTCTATTATTGAGTTTCTATGAAAGCTCTACCATATAAATACTAAAGCTCCTCGGATTCACGCGGGCCACCTCCTCGCCCGCGGGTCCTCCTGATCCTTGCAAGGCCGATCGTTTGTGCAGTTTTCTTGTGCCCTCTTTCCACAGCAAGCTCCTCTGCTGTCCAGCCGTTCACCATCTCAGCAGAAAGGTCAGACCCACCATCACGAAGAAGGGCTCGGGCAGCGCCTGCGAACACCACCGCACCACTTGATTTTAGGAAGCCGACGGATACGGGCATCTACAAAACCCTGATTTAACGACGATGGAAAAGTGTTGGGTGCAGGTTGAGGTGACTCTTCCCCTCAAAATATGTGCCAGACGCGACGTGCACCAGACGTCTGTTACTCGTGAATCACAAAACATCTTATTCGTCGTTTGGTGTGATAGAACACCGTTAGATATCGCCGCACATGAATCTAGCGATTCCCGGAACAAGGAGGTACATATTTGTCAGCCGTCCTTGAGAAAGGCATGCGTCTATGCACTAACTGAGTTCACAGGATCCTCTCGGGGCACCCGAGTCCGGCGCTGCGTTTCCTCGGTACCAAGAACAATCGGAAGTTGGTCCAGTAATCGACACCTTCGAAGCCGGAGTATGCGGCAAAATGAAGTGCAGTGCGTCCGTCGTCATCCGCAATAAATGTATCCGCACCCCCTGGGCGACATTCCTCCCGAGTGAAATTCACGCGCAATAGTTGAAAGTATACCAACCCGTCACTTCGCCAGGCGTTGCACTGTTCGTTAAAAGCAGAAATGGCAGGTTCAGAGCAGAACGACTGACAAGAAAGCGAAGGGTTGCGCTATCCACGGATGTACCTTCCAGGAGAGCCTCTACGATCCCCAAGTTTGGGTTGTAATTTGAAGCGCTCATTAAGGGAGTCGTGCCATCAAGAGCTGCATGTGCACACATCCACTCAGGAAAAGTATAGAGGAATGTCATCTAAGCTTCTAAGAACATATCGCACACGTTATGCGACACGTATCCTCGACCTTTCCGTGCACGACTCTTCCGAGTGCATTACGATCCTAAGCGACGAAGGCTCGAGTCAAAGATTCCCTTCACAAGACACATATTTGCACGTTTGAGGAATTGCCTGCTTGGTCCACGTCAGCTCCAGCGGCCAGCAGTATTTCCGTCACTTGAATATATTTATTTTCAGTGGCTGCCGTCAGGAGGGCGCTTTGTCCCTGTTTATTCAACGCTGTTACAACAGCACCATTATCGACAAGCATCTGGACGAGTTGCACGTTCTCCTCATGGGCAGCCCACATGAGTGGTGTTTGCCCCAAGGAGTCACTCAAGCTAGGGTCCGCTCCGTTCTTTAGCAAAACTTCCGCGACATCCGTAAGATTTGCCTGCGCGGCACCTTCATCCCGCAAGTCAGATAGTGTGACGGAAGCATTTTGCAACACGCAATCCACAAAACGCTTAAACGTACGACTCACTTTGCACGCTTCCAAAAGGGGAGTCGGTGGTCCCCCCTCATATGACAAACCATCCGGGTGAGCGTTGCCGTGCTTCAAGAGCGCGTTAACAGACTTCAGCCAGCCACCTGCACAAGGAGGCCCGTTGAGAAGGTGTCGCATGAAAACGTGCGCTTCAAAATATGTGCGAATTTTGGCATGTAGCTCAGGTTATGTAAAGAAAATAATACCCTGGCTCGCGTAGAATAATGGAGTTGAACCAGCTCGGTCCAAGGGGTCAACTTTTGCACCGGCAAGTAAAAGTGTCAAAATAATGTTGTGGTGACCATGCATTGCAGCTTTTGTGATAAGGGTTCTTTCACCGAGTTCGTGGGTGCAAACTGAATCCGGATCATGCCCACTTCTGATTAAGTCGTCTACCGTCTTTCCGTTTCCAGACTGAACGTTATAGCATAGCGAATGTAGTTCGTTGGAACCCGCACATTCAGTCAATATCACTGTGACTATTAGGTATCCGAGGGACAGGTGAACACTGATTCGTGGCGAGCGACATATATCTACCGGAAACTTCATACTTTTACTTATTTGCATGGAAGATCGCTACACCGGAAGGTTGAGCTACCGGCGCTTTCTATGGCTGCTCTTGCTAGACTTCTGAGAATTCAAACCAACTACGAAGGGAAGGAGAACGAGAAGCAAGCGAAGGACCTTCATTATTATCATATCGAGCCTTCAGACGGACGGGACCAGATCGACAGACGGACGGGACAGATCGACAGACGGACGGGACGAGAGAGCGACGCGAGCGGAGGAACTCCTACTGCTACGCCAGAGTCTGCAGTCTGAGTCTCTGAGCCGCGGCCGAAGCGATCGAGGTTCGATTATTCGCGAGGTTGGTATACATTTTTGATTTTAGCAAGGGGTGACACAGTGACACCCGGGGATTCATATCGGTCCAGTTGGCTATTACCCTTCGGGTGGCTTAAGCCACCCTAATAGCGATTTAGGGTGGCTTAAGCCACCTTAATGTTTTCAATTATTGCGGGAGCTATCGGTAACGGAAACTAGATTTTTTAAGCTCAAAATGACGGCGACAATGTCTTCTTTTAGACACTATATGCACTATTCGGCGAGCCCAAGTTCCCGGTGAGCAATTTTGGGAAGTATCCAAGAGGGTGCAACACTTAGTGAATTTTGAGCGATTTTTCCGGTTTTTGCATACCCATGCTACTTCAACCGAGATTTTGAGGGCCAAGATGACCTCGGATCAAACTTTTGGCAACACACTGCAGAAAGAGCAGCTCGAAATCTTGACATCATGGGTCTCCAAATTTTGAAAAAGCGCCTCCGAGGAAGCCCGCGTGAGCTAATTTGCTTAAGGTGGCTTAAGCCATCTTAAGAAAAATTGGGAAATACCCACCCTACTTCAACCGAGGTTTTGAGGGTCAAGATGAACTCAGATCAAACTTTTGATAAGACACTGCAGAAAGAGCAGCTCAAGATCTTGACGACACAGGTCTCCAAATTTTGAAAGCACCGCCGAGGAAGCCCCAACGAGCCCTTCAAGTTAAGGTGGCTTAAGCCATCTTAAGCTGCGGGTAATAGGCAGGAGTCGGTACGTCCAGTCCGACCGGACCAAACATTCTTCCAGTGGAAGCGTGGTGGGCCCATAACCTGATGAGAAGTGAGATTCTCTGGCTGGTGGGGGATATATTACTCTCACAAGTCAGAGCCTCCGGACGCGGCGATTTTCTCCCGGTTTATCGATTTTTTTTATTTTCTGTGGTAGTCCGGAGGCTCTGATACTATTCGCAAGAGGCCAAAATGAAGGTGTTCCAAAGGCCTTGAAAATTTCAGCGTTCTGAGAATGGGTTATTCGAAGCAGAAGTTATGCTTGGAACGGGGCCAAAAAGTGAACTGGCTCGCCAGGAACGCAGACCAAAGAGTTTCCAGACCAGACTTCTGCAGTCTGCAGATTGACGAATATCAAAAGTGGCATAACTTTTGAACGCATTTGCCATTTTGGTTGATCCAAAGATCGGTCTTGATTAGATTACCACCCTCCGTTTCGAATATGCACATGAAAATGTGGTGTGTGGTACTCATTGTCTAAGTGTACCGTATCTCACACGACCGCGCCTTCTGCTTTTTAACCCTTAAACCGTTTCCTGGGCCATATATGACCCAAGGGTACCTAAAATTGATTTATGAAGCCGTCTAAAATCCAAAAATGCTTTTGAAAACAGTTTTGAAAAGGTCTCTTTTTTGCGCATCAAACTGCGTGTCCAATGTCTCTCAAAACTGTCGCATGCTTCCAAGATCAAACGATGAAGAGTGTGAAAATCGTTTGACGCAACACACGGTTATGGTTTGCGCGTATAAATACGCATGTTCAACCCTATTTAGGTCACGTTACATATTCAACACATAGCTAGGCGTTATGCAAAACATGCTAGGGTCATGATTAGGGTTTACACGGGGCAGTGGATACGCATTCAGCGCCGCAATGCGTGAGATATACATTCATTGGTGACATCGCATTTTCACTCGATGCTCAATTTTGAACAATGCAGTACGATGCGCCTTTGAAATACGTTTCAAGTGGTATGCTCAAAACGCAAATCGGCCTTCGTATGCGGCGGCTATATGGAAAACACTGCCTTCAACCAAAACCAAAAATAGTTATGACGGTTTAGGGGTTAAGCTAAAATATTATTTTGCATGATTCACTTCGCAAACCTGCCATGTTTCTACTATCGAACATGTTGTTACAAACCACTTGGCTCCCAGCTTCAACGATATGCCAACCTCGTGAATGCGTTTGCTTAGCATCCTTCATCATATCAGATTATAAATCAAATACTTTTTCTATCAGATCAGTTCCCCGACAATTTGCATCTAGGCGCTGCTGGCGCCACCCCTACCCCCACGCACCAAAATGTCCGCCACGGGCGGCTCGGTTGTCCAAATCTACTTTTGAAAAATGCTCCTAGCTCGCCATGCAGCCCTTCACACATTCAGATGCACAGCGCCACCTGTCTACGACCCTGTATCAGATGAGTTCCCCGACAATTTGCATCTAGGCGCTGCTGGCGCCACCCCTACCCCCACGCACCAAAATGCCCGCCACGGGCGGCTCGGTTGTCCAAATCTACTTTTGAAAAATGCTCCTAACTCCCCATGCAGCCCCCCACACATTCATATGCACAGCTCCATCTGTCTCCGACCCTGTATCAGATCCTGCTGTGTTCAAACCCTGTTCAGTTCCCCGACAATTTGCATCTAGGCGCTGCTGGCGCCACCCCTACCCCCGCGCACCAAAATGCCCGCCACGGGCGGCTCGGTTGCCCAAATCTACTTTTGAAAAATGCTCCTAACTCCCCATGCAGCCCCCCACACATTCATATGCACAGCTCCACCTGTCTTCGACCCTGTATCAGATCACTTCCCCGACAATTTGCATCTAGGCGCTGCTGGCGCCACCCCTACCCCCACGCACCAAAATGCCCGCCACGGGCGGCTCGGTTGCCCAAATCTACTTTTGAAAAATGCTCCTAACTCCCCATGCAGCCCCCCACACATTCATATATATGCACAGCTCCACC
>LGRX02026494.1:0-34557 GCA_001247695.2 Cymbomonas tetramitiformis | reverse complement strand
TTCTCACTCTCTCGTGCTGTGTATCGCCCTCTCTCCTCGTGCTGAGGTGCGTTCTTTCACTCTGGGCTGAGTGGCGCCCTCACGCTCGTGCTAAGCGGCGCCTATCCTCTCTTGGTGTTGAGCAGCCCTCTCACTCTCTCTTGGTTGTGGGCGTTCCCTTGCCGAGCGGCGAGAGGGCCCTTTCACTCTCGTGCTGAGTGGCGCCCTCTCGCTTGTGCTAAGTGGCGCCTATCTCCTCTCTCGTGTGGTGAGCGGCGCCCTCTCACTTAGTTTGTGCTGGCACCTCCTTTCTCTCGTGTGGTGAGCGACGCCCTCTCTCACTTTTTCATGATGAGCGTCGCCCTCTCTCTCGCGCTTAGCAATGCTCTTTTTCTTTCTCGGCTGAACGGCAACCTCTCCTCGTGCTAAGCGGCGCCCTTCCTTGCGTGTTGTGCGGCGCCCTCTCTTTCGTGTGCTTGACGTCGCCTTTCTCACTCTCTCGTGCTGTGCGTCGCCCTCTCTCCTCGTGCTGAGGTGCGTTCTTTCACTCTGGGCTGAGTGGCGCCCTCTCGCTCGTGCTAAGTGCCGCCTATCCTCTCTTGGTGCTGAGCAGCCCTCTCACTCTCTCTTGGTTGTGGGCGTTCCCTTGCTGAGCGGCGAGAGGGCCCTTTCACTCACGTGATGAGTGGCGCCCTCTAGCTTGTGCTAAGTGGCGCCTATCTCTCTCTCTCGTGTGGTGAGCGGCGCCCTCTCACTTAGTTTGTGCTGGCACCTCCTTTCTCTCGTGTGGTGAGCGACGCCCTCTCTGACTTTTTCATGATGAGCGTCGCCCTCTCTCTCGCGCTTAGCAATGCTCTTTTTCTCTCTCGGCTGACAGCGACCTCTCCTCGTGCTAAGCGGCGCCCGTTCCTTGCGTGTTGTGCGGCGCCCTCTCTTTCGTGTGCTTGACATCGCCTTTCTCACTCTCTCGTGCTGTGTATCGCCCTCTCTCCTCGTGCTGAGGTGCGTTCTTTCACTCTGGGCTGAGTGGCGCCCTCACGCTCGTGCTAAGCGGCGCCTATCCTCTCTTGGTGTTGAGCAGCCCTCTCACTCTCTCTTGGTTGTGGGCGTTCCCTTGCCGAGCGGCGAGAGGGCCCTTTCACTCTCGTGCTGAGTGGCGCCCTCTCGCTTGTGCTAAGTGGCGCCTATCTCTCTCTCTCGTGTGGTGAGCGGCGCCCTAGAGCACACCGGATTCTTCCCAATAAATTCTTTTTGGTGTTCTAGTAATGACGACAAGGCCAAGCCAGCGAGGGAGTTGTTAGGGTGTCGTTCGCTAATCCTGCTTCCCTCCCCCATACACAAGCTTGTTTCATATGTGTGGCCGTGGGGCATGTGGGAAGCCAGAGGCGTGTGGCCGTTTAGAGCGCTCGAATTCCCAGCACAACAACAACACGCTAACCTCAACGATCAACGCCCAGCTCAACAACAACACGCCCAGATCAACAACAACCACCCAAGCCCAAAACCATGGCTCAGGTCAGCAACAACACGCCAAGCTCAATAATCATGGGCTCAACAATCACTTTAGGTTAGGCGAACACGACCAGTTAGCAACCTGCTGATCTAATAAAGCTGTATGTGCAACGTCAGTACAAGAAGTAAACGAACAATACCTATCGTTCACAAGATTCCAAGCAATTTGAGTTAATTGCGGTTCACTGCAACTTTCGAACTCGCTGTCGGAATGTGGTAAGCAGGTACTTATTAGGATGCTCAACCTCGAATTGTAATTCAATTTGTGCAGAATAGTCCGTTCACGTTGAGAATTAGCTTCTCTCGGCTTCCAACTCTTTCTGCGAAAACCAAAGGAAACGTTCTGTTGACGGACGGAGAAAGGAAGGCTTCACTCTGCTCCAAGAGACGCGCATCACGCAAAGGTTCCAAATTGAAAAGCTTGAACGATAATAAAGTGAAAAGATTGAACATAGGCCTAAAGCAGCACTTCTTCTCGACAAACATCATGCCTGTGTGGTGGCATTCACCCTGTCAGCCTGCGCAACGTGCTATGGCCATTGCATAAGATATGCACCTACAAGTACACTAATCGTGTGGTCTATCTGCGGAAGAAAACTAACTACATTCAGACCACTACAGGGTGGTTCTTTAGAAGAAGAAGCTTCGGTTCGGAAGAATTTCCCAAGGCGAGTTATGTTTAAAAAGCACAGTCACCTTTTTCGGCGGCGGCAACTTTATGCTCCGGCCCAGCTTTATCCTTTCTATTCTTTATTTGATATGTAGTCGAAATGACTTGCTGAGAACTTGGAGTTTCCTCCACCTTCCCCGCCAAAAACAGGCAAGCAGCGGGATCTGAAAGAAGGAAACCCAGGTAGAGTGAGGTTGTCTTTGTCAAACAAGCATGATGATGACAGAGAAGCAACAGCTAGTGGCAACAAGCAAGCCGCCGTTGGGATATTGCGAACCTTGTGATCGTGGTGAGCGTGGCTTTGATGACAAAAAAATATATGCGTGAAAACTGTAGCTGTTGCAATCGTTAGCTGAACAGTAAATGCTGGCCTGAGGAACCAACTGAAGATTCCTATGCAAGCCAGTGGATGCCTGGAAGCCTGGAAGAATGTGCCTTCCCAACTCTCACAAGCTGAAAGTCACCTGTTTGCTATGTTCGTATTTTTCTTTCTAGCTTTTTCTTTCACTTCCTGAAGGGTTTGATGAACGAGCAGTTTAACATATTCTCCACGAAATAATCAGTCTCGAACTAAACGACTATATAACTTCAGACTTAACAAATCGACTCTCAAGTCTCAACGACTATTAAATATCTCTATGACAGCTAATCGAAGAAAACGACGTCGATCAAATTTACGTGATATGAGAGTGACGAAATGATTACTAGATAATAATTTAAATTGACCGTTGAGTTTCAAAAAAACGATGCTTCAATTAATAATGATAATCCATTTTACAAATAAAATATCATGACACATGCAACTGACAGGAGGATAACACTGCATAATTGTGGTAACAAACTTTTTCAAATGTTTTTTTTTCTCAAGAAAATTTCTTCAATTTAAAATATACATACTGCTAAGCTTTTTACTGTCAAGCTATAAACTACTTTTGCTAACAATTGTCTTTAGCAATCACATGTTCAATCTAATCCTTTTTCGATTTGACAGCGCCAGGAGATTCATCAGCGCCAGCGCCAGTTTCTGGCGCTGCGACATTCTTAGCGCCAATAGGTGCTTCAGACTGATCTCCTTCAGTAGATGGAACTTGTTCACCAATTGGCGGTGGTTCCAGGGTAATCTCCATGGTAACAACATCAGGAGGAACTTCTGCCGCGTTGCCGGTTGAAGCACCTGCGCGTTTGTTCATTCCAAAAAGCTAGTGTTCAGGATAAACATTTTAAATAACACAGATCCAACTATCCAATTGTAAACTAAAACATAAACATTTACCTGGTGGAACCTCACTGGTTCCAAGGTCCTCCACAGGCCAAGTGCCAAAGTCCAAAGCTTTGGGTTTCTTGTCCTTGTTCTTGCGCCGCTTCGCAGGAGGAGGAGGAGGGGTAATGTAATTTTCGTCCTCGCTGTCACTGTCGATAGTAAGGACTTGACGATTCTGGAACCAATTAGAAGGTTGCCCATATTCTTCGATAAAGGCTGGAGGTAACGCCTTTGTTACTTCCACAATGGCGTCAAGTGTCTGGACAGCTCCAGAAATGTCGCCCAGGTTGCGAGTAAGCGCATAATCGCTGCACACACCTAAATTGTAGAATGTTTCTACCGAAAAATAGATGTCGTAGATTTTACCAACGTTGACATGGTCCATTAATGGACTCGGATCGTCCCTGGTACACCCAGCAAGAGCTTTCCAGCCCGAACATATAAGGATGTGACCACATGGCTACTACCCAAATTCATGGTCCTACCACAAGGACCAATGGGCAATTGCGGTTTCGATCACTAAATCGACTATTTGAGGCACAGGCAACATTTGCACATGATATTTATGAGTTAAATGATTTTTTTTTCTTATAGCGGCGGTCCCCACGAGACTTTAGGTGTGTGGTTGAACGACACGCTTTAGGGGTGTGATTTCGCCAAAAGCTTGAAGAAAATGGTGGTCCTACCACAAGGACCACCGTTATTTTGAGTATTAGGCGTCACATGGGGGGCTCACGGTGATGCTCATGGTTATACATCTTGAGTTTATGACCAAATAAGATAACTGAATCGATTACTTCGCACCCTCATCAGCATTTCCGCTCTATGTCAGCATGGCGCATGTTCAACACAATACAAATTCCGAATTTAGTGAATTTCGGACTTTAGAAATTGGCATTCATCCATTCTGAAATGTACACGCCAGTCGAAAAATAAGATATTTGGATGATGTTAGACTTTCAGAAATTCGCAATACATATATACTTGAAGATTTAATGTGCCGCACACACCAACCTTGCGATATATGCCCTCTAGCAAGCAACTATGATGGCTGGCTGGTCAGCTCGCGTGACCACTGTTTTAGGGGGGGAACCAACGAGCCAATATATTAGAGGGGAAGCCAACGAGCCAACGAGCCAATATATGCATTCCAACCGGGCCTACCGCCCAAATATGATTGGGACATATGTATAGGTTCAATTTGATGGTATCCGCGCAGGTGTAGTGTTGATATATGATTGGTAAAAAATTATTGAAGATGAGTCACTAATTTGCCACATTTTGAATGTTCCAAAAAATCCGTTTTAAAACATTTGAGTGTAGAGGTTTGAAATGCGTTCGTCGTGGATATATGGGATGGATATAGGCCAAACCAGCGTTCGTGGCAATTTTTGAAATCGGTGACGCAAACCCAGTTCGTGCAGAAGCTGGAGGAGGCGGAGGAACGAGGCACAAAACCAGGATTGTATGATATTTTCTCCGTTGGAGTGAAAAAGGAGGACGCGGCGGAGAAGAAGGAGGAGGCGGAGGAGGAGGACGAAGGGGAGGAGGAGGACGCGGAGGAGGACGACCAAGAGGACGAAATGCAGATCGACTGCGCACAGGCCGCCGCAGAGGACCCAGAGAAGAAGTACACAACCTTCGCAACTAAGAACGGTTTTGAGGTTATGTACAAGCTTGACGGCAACGGGGTCCAGCAGCCCGCTGGACTCGAGAAATCGGACGAGGACAACGACCGGTTGGTTCTCTGGAACTACTCAGAGAACTTGCTGATGAAGGCGGTGCTCACATTGGTGCGAGTGGACCAGTATTTGCCGCATTCTCATAAGCATCTGGTGCAGGCAATAAAAGAATTCCAAGTCGCCAAGCAACCGGCGGTAGAGAGCGTCGACTTTGATGACGAAAACTACCGCATCCTGAAGACGGCGTTGGCGCCAGCAGCTGTCTCCCCGCCAGATGCTGTGCCAGTAATAGCTGTGGCTGAAATGCGTAATAGCCAAAGAAGAGTAAAGCAGCAGCCTTAAAGATCAGAAGAAATTGCAGGCTGCCAGCCAGCGAGCCCCACAAGGAAATGCGTATGTGCCACAGCCACAGTAATAGCTGTATAAAGTACAGCAGTTACAGCAGCTGTACCCTAGCCAGTAAGGAATGCAGTATAAGAAGAAGAAGAAGAAGAATTAAAGCAGTCATTGTAAGGCTAAAGCAAGAGTGAAGTTAAATAAAGAAACTCAAATAGCTAAAGCGTACAGCAGCAGCAGCAAAGAGTCTCAAAGAAAGGCATAGCAGAAGCAAAGAAATACTCTAAAGAACAAAGAAGAGGATGGCCAGCAGCAGCAAAGAAAGAAGAGCACACACAGAGGAGTCTGACAGCGAGACCGTCAGCCAGAACGTGCAGGGAGGAAAGGCGGTGGATGAGAAGGAAACGCCATCGCCAGGTGAGGACGACCTGTCCAATATCCGTGTGGTAATGCTCGAAGGATGGGAGGAGGGGGACATGGAAGGGTTTTGCGTGGTACGGGTTAGTCGGCGGGGCCGAGGGAATCTCGTCTCCGTGGTCAGAATAACCGCCGGAGCTGTCGTCATCGTCGATCACGGAAAGCTCGACCGGGTGAATAGGGTCGTGAGGGGCGTCAATCGAACACAGATTAAGAGAGGTGTCCCCGCATGCCGGTAAGACCTGGTCCATAAAAGTGACCTGGAGTGGCTCCTCGAAAGGAGACCCGTGGGCAGCTGGGTCCGATGGCAAAACAGGGTAAATCCTAGTGTCGACCTCGTGATTGGCAGGTGGTGGCACATCGCACACCACCTGCGGCACAGACAAAGTGCCAAGGTGTAGTGAGTGCTGCACACCGGACGTGGCAGCACCACCGACCTGTACAGCCGTAGCCGCAGACCGCAAGGAGTCCAACACACTACGTGCGTCGGCAAGGACACTACCCATGCCGGTGTCCGAGGCACCACGGCTCAAACCCGCGTAGTGAGCACGCAACCCCACATCGTGCTCCACCGGGTAGGTGAAGGGGTCTGGGTCGTCACGCACCAGTGGCTGGTCGTACCGGTGGCACAGGCGAGCAAATTCCTTGTCGTCCTCGTCGTCGAATGCGGTTTGAAAGGCGGAAACGACCTCGTCCAAGTCCATGGCGGTATCTCGTAGTCCCACATCACAAGAGCCACACACCTCCGGGCAACGTGCCGTGTCGTGAAAGTGTCCAGGGCAGAGGGGGCACTCCTGTACGAAGGCCGAAGATGCAGAGTGGAAAGAAATGCACCGCGCCGCCTGCCTGGCATGCGTCTGTGACCAATTCCCGCCCTTCGGGAGTGGGTAGGCCACGAAGCGTTGCTTCAATCCACCTCGACGGTCACGCCCATGAAACTTACCGTCGGATCGATGGTTTCGTTCGTCGCGCCATTTTGACGGCGGAAACTTGACACCACCGCCCCCCATACCGACGGGGAAAATCATCCCGTGGCGGCGGTGTGTCGCGTGCAATCTCGCGCTCGTCATGATGGAGGGAGGCAATGAGAGTAGAGGCCTCACCTACCAAACGAGCAAACTCCTCGAGGAAGTCCGCGATGTCGCGCCGCTCCCCACCTGCGTACGCTAGACCGACAGGCGTGTGCGCCGGGACAGGAGCGGCTGCCTTGGGGCGGGTGGTGCCATTAGGGTTCGCACACCACCATACCTCGAGAATGTGAGTGTACACCTCTTCGATCCCCACCTTCGCCAACTCAGTGTCGAGGCGAAGGGGGGTAATTACCTCAAGGTAAAACTCCGGATCCAGTGCCGCCAGCAGCTGTCTCTTGGCGGCCTTCTCGTCCAGAGAGCCGGCTCCACTAGCCGCAATCGCCTTAAGACACTCATCAAATTGCGCCACTAAGGGCTCTGGGTCGTCAGAGGACCCAAAAGAAATCCCGTAGAGCTCCTCATGGTGGCGGAGCGGCCGATGCCCTGGAGGCAGCAGCCTCTTGGTGACCTCAAGGAGGGCGCGCTTACCGTCGTGCGGAGAAATCCGAACCGAAGCATCCACCCACCTTCGAGCTGGAGAGTGTGGCGTCGTCAAAGAAACCAACGCACGAAGTAAAATGCCGTTGAAGATCGGGTGAACCTCCTTGGTGACGTCCACGCGGTCAAAAATGTCCTCGTTGGCGGTGTTCTTGTTGACAAACGATGACTCCAATCCAGTAACCAAAGAATCCCACAAAAGTTGGCGATGAGGCTCGCTACCGGAAAATGAAGACTCTTTGTTACCTAGGGTGTCCCTCGCAACACGCTTAACGACATCCACGTCCCAAGATGATTGTAATACAGCGTTGCCACGAGTTTTGTCAGCGGCAGCAAGAGCGGCATGCGCTGACTGCGGGGTGCTCCTATAGCGAGCACCCACGTTCCTAGCGAAAATCGAATCAAGGCGCATTCTAGCGCCTACGGCGGGGGTGTGAATTGAAGATGCAGACATCAGAATAAAATCCTATAGGAGGGATGTTGAGGGAAAAGGCGAGGTGCAAGTTGTAAGGTGGTGAGCGACGGATCCGCAGTCACGGAGTGAGGAGGAAAGGGGGTCGAGCGAAACCAACGAAGTCGAATACGCGGCGGCCAAGGAAGTGTCGACAGAGGTGATCAATCCCAGTCGTAAACAAAATCCACCGCGGACACTCGAAGAAGAGGCCGAAAGTTCCCAATCCAAAATCTCACCGTAACATAGCGCAAGCCGCACGCTCTAAATTTGCCAACTCAACACCTCGCGAGGCCCCAACGCCCCGCCAATCGGAAGTACTTAGCCAATCATGGTAAAGTCAGCAGTGAAGAAAGCGGGGTGATACACCATGACCTGTGAGCAGGGCACATATCTTATGGGGATTGGCCGGCCCGGGGCCGAGAGCAGCGCCCAAAAAGAGCTCCGGGCCGAAAGCGGGCCGGTCGATTTTTCATCCTTAAGTATGGAAAACATTTGAAAATTAGCAAAAACACGTGTTTTTCTTGATTCCGGGCCGAGAGTCATTCTAGGAAGATATGTGCCCTGCCTGTGAGATATATTGTGCCGACAATATATCGGGTGTTCACTGAGTTCGTCTCATACAAGTGTAAACTGATTACAAAGATAAACGAATATAATGCATCTTTGACCTAGGTATCTGTCACCAAGTACTGTACGAGTACTGGTACAGTCAAACGGAGTCATGCAAGTTATGACCTACGGTGCACTGAATCCAGCAGTAACCTCATTGAGAAGATCCTACGCCACTTCATGGCCGAGTGGCGCGCCGACCCAGAGAACACGTCGGCGATGTTCCTACTGCCGGACTATGACGCGTCCTGGCGCACCCTTATCCAACCCAAGTACGGCCTGCACGTGGTCAAGGTGTTCGACCTCAAGGATGCCAAGGGTCACCCTACAAGCTTGTTTGAGTCTCTCACCAGATGGAGGCCGACCAGCGCTGCGGTGGCCCGTGCTGCTGGTGTGGGCGCCAGCGGCTAGCCGGACTCGGCCTCGAGCGAAGAGTGCCCGTGCGCCTGCAGCTCAAGGTGCAAGCGAGCCTATGGTTACGACGGGGCCGGCGGCCAAGGCGCGCGCAGCCAAAGGACCATTGAAAGCATGCCAGTTCGTAAAAGCACTACAGTACGCGCGGAGTACGAGCGTAGCCCTTACCTCACGATGTTAAAGGAATAGCTTTTCGCCGCCCCGCACCAGCGCACGGACACCTTCCGTATGGTTGACGACATGATCTGGCGCATCGCGGAGGGACGCTACCAGCTGGTGTTGTCGTCCGACTCTCCCCTTCGAGAGATAGTCATGCGTGAGGCGCACGAGTCTCCCGCGGCGGGACACACCGGGCGAGATAAGACTCTTGCGCGGATAGTGCGGCGGTTCTGGTGGCCCCGCATGAACAAGGACGTCACCGACTGGGCCCGCTCGTGCTTGATATGCCAGCAGACCCGCCCGAGGAACAGCTATCCGGATGGCCAGCTAAACCCCCTCCAGGTCCCGGTCAGGCTGTGGCAGGTGGTGAGCATTGACTTCGTCACAGGTCTGCCGCGCACGGAGCGGGGCTACGACGCCTTCGCCACGTTCACGGACAAGTTGTCCAAGATGGTGCACGTGGTCCCCATGCTGTACTCCGACAGTTCTGCCGAGCAAGTGGCACGAATGTACTTCGACCATGTTTGGCGACTGCACAGAGCTCCTATGAAGATCATTTGTGATAGGGACTCTCGCTTCCGTGACGCCTTTCATATGGAGTTGCATCGCATTATGGGGGTGCAAGTGGCCTCCACTACGCCGTACCATCCACAAGGGGGCGTCCAAGCGGAGTACACAAACCACACGGTGGAGCGCATGTTGCGCGCCTACGTTGACGCAAACCAGACAGACTGGGATTTATGGTGCACCCCGGTGGAGTACGCCATTAACGACTCCAGGTCCGCGGTTACTGGATTCACACCCTTCGAGCTTTGCTATGGGCATGCCCCGGCGTCGCAGCTCGACTTCTTCATAGAAGCTGCATTGGCCTCTCGTAGGGGCCGCGCCAAGGGGGGGAGAGGGGACGTCGTGAAGAAATGCACGGCCCACGAGACCGCCCGGCAGTTTGTTCAGCAGTTGCAGACTGCTCGCGATAGGTTGTTGGTAGCTCAGCAGCAGCAAGTGGCCCAGTATGACGCTCGCCATCGCGCTCGCCGGTACGCGTAGGTGACGTGGTGTGGGTGGACGCCACGCATCTCACCCAGCCCGGGGATCGGGGCCTACACAAGCAGTTGCTGAAGAAGCGCCTGGGCCCGATGGAGGTACTGGAGGCCTTCCACAACGATCGGCAGATGGAGCTCGCCCCCGAGGACCGAGGGCCCCCCGCGGCTTACCGCCTGAAGCTACCACCACAGTGGAAGGCGCACGACGTCTTCACCGTGGATAGACTCACCCCAGTGGAGTCGGGCCAGGACAAGTTCGCGGACAGGAGTGCGGAGATTCCGCCTCCCTCTGTGGACGTGAGCGGTCGTAAGAAGATGGCGGTAGAGTGCATTGAGAGGTCGCGCACGAGGAGACGTAGTGAGCGGACATGGACGGAGTACATGGTCAAGTGGGTCGGTATGCCGCGCTCCGAGAATGAATGGAAAACTCGCGAGGACCTCGAGTTCGATGGAGTTGGCCGAAAAGGGATACCTAACCGCGCTCTAAAGGAGTTCGAGAAGGTCGAGGCCAAGAGGCAAGAACGTGAAAAGAGCAGGGTCACTCGCAAACGCGAGGAGACAGCAGGAGCGATATGGTTGACGGATCCTGAAGAGTTGTTACAGGCGGACGGAATGGCCTGGATCCCGGAAGAACGAGCCGACGACGAGGTGGCCACATTCGCGACGGTGTCGCCCACCAGTTTCATGCCATCCCAAGGACCTGGTCGAGGAGCAGCACACCTACAACCGTCTCGACGTCCAATACGGATCCTGGTGTTGTTTTGTGGCACGGGCTCTGACGAACGACAATTCAGCAAGCAGTTTCCAGGGTGCCAGGTGGTCTCGGTGGACATCCAGAACCGATGGAAGCCCACTCACTGCGAAAACATCCTGCACTGGGACTATCGGCAGTTCTCGCCCAGGCACTTTGACGTCATTTGGGCGAGCCCCCCATGCACGGAGTATAGCCAAGCCAAAACGGTAGGGATACGAAACTTGCGTGGTGCTGACAGACAAGTGCGGAGAACGTTAGAGATCATCAAGTACCTCCAGCCGAGCTTCTACTTTATTGAGAACCCGCGTGGCCGAGCTCCCCATGGGTTACACACTCGCCGATGCATGCAAGGGTTGCCACCTCCGCATCTGGCTACGTATTGTAAGTATGGTATGCCCAACAAGAAACCCACCCACTTCTGGACCAACGCGCCTATCACCACCCTGAAGTCTTGCGACCCCGAAAACCCCTGCGACTTCAAACGCCGTTATGGGCGACACGAGAAGATGGCGCAGAGCGGCTCCACCAGCAGAGAGTCGGGCGACCCTAGGCCAGGCATGGGAGCTGGATGGCACGTGTATGGCATCCCCGCGGCCTTGCTTAAACAATTATTCAGCTCTCTACCGGTGGAACAACCCGTGGGAACAATCGCAGCGGTGTGTGAACACCTAGCGGAGATGCTCTGGAGAGATGAAAATGAGACAGAGCTCAACGATGTCACAAACCACGGCTTATCGTGTACCTCAGCCGGGTTGTGACACTTGCTGTAGCAGTCTCTGTGACGAACGTATGACACGCGCAGTACGATACGCGCGAGGAGTTATGACAGTGACGAGATACGGAAATACGGATGGGTGTTACACTTGTTTGGAGATAGCGAGAATATGTAGGGCGGCGTAGCAGGTTGAGGCAGACGCTCATTTTTGTTTTGCCTTCGTAACAGTGATTCCGAGAATAGCCAGGACTCGCTTAAGACCGCGAAAACAGCAGTGTTATGAGATAATTAGTGAGATACAGTATTCTTATGCTTGTAAAGATATACATTTGTGGACTTGTCCTTGTGCGACTGCGTCAGAACTGTAATTAACAGTCTTTTTCAAAACAAAAATGTGCCTTAATACAGACATGTCGTCTGTAATGCTGAGAGTTCAACAGCAGTCCTGAAGAACGAGACCTCTGAATGGTGATGCCAGGGACGGATTTATCCGTACTGGTAAGCCTTGGAAGAGGTTGAGTGAAACAGGCTGTTGCGACACTCGAAGTTCACCAGTCTTGCAAAGTACAGCGACAGCGATCACAGCGGAACCAGCTGCTAATTTTGCAAACATGATTGCAGCGTTGAGAATTGTGTACTGGGCTATTTCGGGAAGTGACATCCTGCTGGAGCAAAGCACCAGACGGTAAAGCCAGGGACGGATTCATCCGTACTGGTACGCCTGAAGGCGTGGAGCGAAACAGGACTGTCAGTGGACACCATCACGACAACATTCTTTGTAGTCACTTGACTCATGCTGGCGTTCTGCTGACTTACTGCGTGGACCAAAGACACTGAGGGCAGAGGCAACCTTGCTGGACATCTGGAAGAGCCAGTATAAGACCGGGTCACAGATGGAACCTTGCTCACCAGTCGTGGACGAGATTATCCTGGCAGTGATTGCTACTTAGAGCAAAGCACTGAAAGGTGAGGCCAGGGACGGATTCATCCGTACTGGTAAGCTGGGAAGTGTGGAGTGAAAAGAGCCTTCACACCAGTATCTCTTCTCCACTGGGAAGGTAGCAACGGAATCCAAGACTGACCGTCAGGAGCAGCAAAGGGCAGAGAGGCGTGCCCAGAGAGCGATACGAGTGAGCCAGCACTTTACAGAGCTGGAAGGAGAGGAAGGGGCTGCCGGTGGCCAGCCTGAGGCCCAAGTACTAGTACAGCCTGAGGCACAAGCACCAGCACAACTGCAAGCCCAGGCCCAGGAGCCGTTAGTAATCTTTGAGGAAGACATGGAGTACACTGACTCCGCGCGCGTCAACCTTGGTACGCTGCCCAACTACACGGGCACCAAGGAAGAAGATCGGCCCAAGTTCCTGAGGGAGTTCGCCGACATGTGCGAGAATTTCGTACGGCAGCACAACGCCAACGTCAGGAGGAGGCTCAGGTCCGGGGCTGGCACTCTCACCGAAGCACAGATGAAGACCCTGAGAGAGACTCCCCCTGACTTTGAATATCTGTGGGACATCGTCCCTGCGTGTCTGGCTGGAGAGAGCTCACAAGCTCTCAGCTGGTGGCGCGAGAACTATGAAAGAGGGGGGGTAGTGGCCTCCAACATGGACCGAGTCCTAAAGGACACTAGCGAGCATGGCCCACTCGAGGGTACCATTCCGTGCGCTAGGCCCCCTTTCAATGAAATGAACACTGGCACCACGTGGGTGATAGCGAGGCCGGTGACGAACCAAGACACCCAAGGGGAGGTTTCCGACGAATATCTGACTGATGGAACCTCCCTGAAAGGCTTGACGGGACGTGATGGCACCCGTGATACCCAGTACTTCTACGCGCTCAGGGGCTTCATCGCTGCCCTTGACAAGAAGTTCATGATGAAAGGGACTCAAGAGAAAGTGGATCTGTTGACACAGAAGCCACAGGAGGTGGGGCAGGATGGGCTGACCTACATGAAGATGTGCCAACGCAGGGAAATGCAGCTCAACACTGGGAAGGTGTTGAGCGATGAAGAGCTGCGTACCTACATCGAGGACTGCGTGGACAACCTGCGCATCAAGGTCTTCCAGACGCGGGTGAAGGAGCAACTGAGGGCACAGTTCCCGCCACCCAATCGGGTGACCTGGAAGGACCTGGAGGCCATCGTCGAGGTTCAAGACAAGCTCAAGGGCGATGCAGAGTCTTGGATCCTCACCTTCCTCCAGGAGATCACCAGACGAGGTGGCTGCCAGTACTCCACCTGGGAGGCGCGACAGCATGGCCTTGACCTCAAGGCCATAAAGAACTCGATCAAGAAGATTGAGTCCTCTGAGGTGGTGCAGTCAGGCGAACCGGAGAGCAGCAAGAAGGCAGATACACCACCTTCGAAGAAGATGAAGAAGGAGGTGAATGTGGCCGAAAGAGCTAAGAAGGCCTCCTACAACAAGACGCCACCGCCAGCAGAGGGCGTGCGTACGAACGACAAGCCCAAGTGCTTACGCTGCTTTGGAGGGGGCTGGCATGAGTCCGATCCCGAGCAGTGCAGGAGTGGTTATAAACACGTCAAGATGCCTGCTGGATTCCACGAGAGCAGGCTTGGTTCCAGCAAGTGGTGGGACGCGGAGAACGCCGCCCTGCGCATGTACAATCTGAAGAACCGCTTCAAGAACTCTGACTGGGGCATCCTGGTGACGGACTGGCAGCAGCTGTCCAACGACGAGAAAGACAAGTACAGAGCCAAACAGTCACCGGAGGACAAGCAGAAGAGCGCCACGGGCAATCCCGAGGCGTTGAAAGCAGAGTACCAGGGCATGGTGGCTGCTAGGAAGACTGCCAGTCGTGCGGGCAGTGTGAAGTCGCAGGTGCTGTCCGAGGATGAGGGCTCCGACGAGGAACCAGTCGCAGCGCACGTCGCAGAGAGGGAGACTCACACCGTCGATGCACGCGCGCACCACCATGGCAGCGCAGGGGTAGGAGTGTCGTCTGGCCCTCCAACCGAGTTACTCTCAGCTATGGCCGAGGAGATGGGCGAAGAGGAGCTCTCGAGCGCCCTCAACACCTTGGGTCTGGGGGCACTCCCCGAGACGCTGTGCAAGAGTGCGGAGTCTGAACTCACGGCGGCTCCAGCAGTAGCCTTGGGAAGTACCCAGCGCATGAGGGGCTTCCCAGTGAAGACACCCGAGGAGTACGAGGCAGACGCACAGGTGCCCATGGCGCCTGCGGCGGACGAGATGCAGAGGAAGGTGCAGCTCATGGCCTCCGTGATCAAGAGTCTGGGAGCAGCTTTCCGTAAGCTTGCTGCTGGACTCGTAGCAGAAGGTCGCATAACAGCTCCAAGGGGTGTGGAGACCTTGGTGGAACTGGCTGAGAACAACCAGCTCCCCGTGCCGACAGCCTCAGCAGCAGACTGCCAGGACATCAGCGATGAGGATGACGATTGCCCGGGCATGGAGTCGGGCGACGACAGTGACGATGATGACGATTGCCCGGGCATGGAGTCGGGCGACGACAGTGACGAAGAAGAGGTTCCTCTGGACGAGATGCCGGAGGACATGGTGGAGCAGCCCAGGAAGGGGAGGACGACGGTGCATGTAACCGCTGCAGCGGCCACCGTCCAGGAGAGCTACGGGGTGAGAGACTTCAGCGAGAGGGGCGAGCTGCACGCAGGGACCATGGAGGCCAAGGCGTACGAGCTATTGAAGAAGAAGATGCTCAGTGGTCTTACAGAGGAACAGCTCACTGCCATGGCACAGGTCCAGCCTGTATGCAAGCTCCTGAACGAGTCTTTGGCACAAGGGATGGCGCTGATGGCCTCCGGAGGCCTGCTCATGTTGTACAAAGCGCTTCTTCTGGATACGGGAGCCAACTGCAACATTATCCCTATCAGGACAGCCAACAGGTTGGGCTTGACCATCTTTGATGCAGAAACAGGGGCCAGGGTGGCTAGATGTGATGGCAGCCCTGCGGAATTCACCAAGTACTGCTACGTGGATGTGGTTCTCGCCGCGGGCACGCCGTACATGACTCTGCATCGGCTTCACGCCTTCGTCACCTACACCAACGACACTACGTGGGACTTCTTGGTGGGCACGGGACCCCTGAAGAACGCCCTCAAGTTGACCATCGACCTCTACAGAGGCATCGCCACTTCTGAGGCCGCGGTGTCACTGGGCATGAAGGAGAAGGTCACGCTGCCGTTGATCGAGTTGACGCCGCCCGTCGATGCAAGGAGCAAGCGGAACGAAGACCCGAGAGTGTGCCTGGCGACCGAGATCTTCGACGTCGATGCCACGGCAGCGCGCACTCTTGCCCCCGCTTTTGAGGATTGCGCGCTACCACCACGTGAAGCGGTGTCCCTGGACACAAAGGGAGAGGACCGTCTGGCCCTCGCAGGGGAGAGGTGTGCGCCTGCACCTTGTGCATTCTCGCGAAACCACCCCGAGCTAATGGACAGCCTGGCGTCATGGCTAGAGGAGATGAGGCTGAGAAGGTTCAACTCGGAGGAGAGGGAGAGGCTCGAGGCGCGCTGCCAGTCTATGGTGGAGGCGGGCTTCCTGAGACCCAGCTCAATGATGCAAGGCGAGCTCACTGGGCGAGTCAGCTCACACACCGAGAGCTCAACGTACGAACCTCCGGCGCCTGGTACGTCCTTGACAGACCAGATGTTGGGCATGCTACAAGCATCATCACGCGGCCAGCGGGAAGCCAATGTGGCGACCAGAGGTGAGTGGTCCAGTGCTGAAGAGCCAGAGGCGAGGGGGTCCGACACGCCAGCCAGCCTGGCTACGACTCAGTCAGACCCTCGCTATCCAGATCTCACGCTGGAGCAAGAGGCCGCGAGCGAAGCTGACTTCAAGCTGGCCAGCGTACAGCCATGGGTGGGCATGGCAGTGAACCCGTGGGACTACCAAGACAAGGAGAGCAGATGGTCTCAGCAGCGCTTATACATCGACCGCACGGGCTATGCTCGTCTGTGCACACTCTGCGAAGAGGGCGATGGAGGTGATGTGGACGCAGGATTTGTGCGGGTCAAGTTCTCGCGTTGTGGAGAATACAAGACCATCCTGGAGACGGAGCTACTGTGGCCCGACTTTACGTTGGTGGACCAGAAGGTTGACAAGGAGACGAAGATACCCTCAGAGACCTGGACCACAAGGGCGAGCGGCAGGAAGGACAACGACCAGGTCCCACTCCCTGACTGTGGTGCCCATCGGGAGGCTGGAAGGTACACGATGGCGAGTGTTCAGGAGATCCTCAACACCCATCAGACGTATCCAGGGGTCGTGACGGGCAAGCTCATGTGGGACAAGGTGGCGCGCCAGTTCTGCGTACTCAGCGAGCACACTCGCGCCCAATGGGATCTCATGGAGCGCATGGTACGTCACACCATGGAAGGCGCCGCCAACATGACCCCCATGGGTAAGATGACTGGCGAGTTCCAGCTGCCTTTTTACTATGAGAAGGACCAGCGCTGGCAGTACCAGCATCTAAAGTACGTACAGCGAGTGGACATCGCTGACCTTCGAGCTCGTCTGAAGGTGAGGTACGACATGGAGGTGGCTGGTGTGGAGGGCGAGAATGTGAAGGTGGTCCCGCAGCTCACGCTGTCAGACGCAGCGGACAAGATGGGGAAGTTCTACCCGGTGACAGATGGGGAAGGAGGCAGTGGCGAGGTGTTCAGCACGAACGCCGCCGCCGTGGAGTACCTACACCTGGGGGACAACGCGAGAGTGATGCTCGGTGCATGCAAGACAGAGGAGCAAGCACAGGACGCGCTGGACACTTATGGGGCCAGAAGGAACCCTCCAGTGCGCACGTCCAAGACTCTCAGGACGTCGAGGACGGTCAGGGGGGATGAGGCAGGGCCATCTGGCTCCGCACCGCCACCATCCTCAGCCACGCTTCGTTTAAGGCATCAAACCTGGCCCAACGGCGTTTTCGACCCTGCCATGTTAGAGTACCACGCTGCAGTGTTCCAGGGCACCTACGAGCCAGAGTCGCCCACTCGCAGCGAGAACACAGCTGGGGAAGCCGACTGGCTGGATCTGGGAGGGATCTCAGAGTTCACGGCGCTGCATGGACAGACGGTCTTCCTCATCCAGTACCGTTGTTTCATGGGCGAGATCGAGTTCCAACTTGGGAAGCCCTTCGCGCAGCGAGGAAAGGGGGTGCACACGCAGCGACTCAGCAGCCAGACCCTGCACCAGTACTCTTCCTCCGCAGGAGTGGGACAAAGGGGAGAGTTTCTGCCTCTGGGTGGGCAGTCGAAAGGCTGCACGGGAGGGCTCCTCGGCACCTTACAGAAACATATGGAGCATCTGGTTGATCGTACTCAACTCTTGGAGATCGCCAGAAGCCATTTGAGCGATGGCCCGCGGCAGGGCACCCTACGGGTTTTCAAGACCCGTGCCAACGCCCGGTCCAAGGCCGTATATTACCTCTTCGAGGACAATCGCTACTACCGTGAGCGAGGACCCAGTGACATGGCGTTCACCTTGGAGTACCTCTCCTCAGGAACGCGCAAGTTCGACTGCTGTAGCTGGGAGACCTGGAACAAGGTGGCAGTGATGCACCGAGAACCATTGTCTGCGTTCACATCCTCGGTGGGCCCGGCATTGCTAGCTGAGGCACGTCGGGCAGAGGTGCAGGTGCGTCTTCGAAACGACTTCATGAGGTGCCTGGACCCAATCGAGGGAGAGGATGCAGGAAGTGAGGAGGGAGATGGCAGCATCTCGGGATACTCTTCCGACCTCGCGGCTGCTGAGGGTGTGAGCACTCACACGTGTCGCACCAGAACACCATCGCCGCAGACAGAGGATGAAGACAGCGTGGAGGTCATCAGTGAAAGACTTGTTGGACTGTCTGCCAGTTTGGCACAAGGGCAGGCCGAGGTCGCAGCAAACAACCTCACCATGGCGGCTCTCTCGGAATCGATACGGGCACGTCAGGAGATCATCAGAGAATATGAAGAACGACCTCGCGCTGCCCGCGCAACTGCGAGGATGAGCACGCTTGGGCCAGACTGCCCGGGGCTTGATGGTCGTGATGGCGCGCGAGCCACGCCCACGCCGGCACTCTACTCTGGCCGAGTTCTCGGCGGGATATCGACCAGGGGCTTGGAGTGCAACATAGCACAGAGACCTGAGCACCAGTCAATCAACGACATTCTGAGATCCCCGGCGCATTCCGTCTGCACGCAGCAGACTGAAGCCGTGCCTCCAGCTGCACAAGAGCAGGACTCCGTTTCGTACGTGCCATCAACCCCGAGCTCTACAGCACCCAGCAGCCCGGAGCGTTCCAGTGGCTTCGTTGCGCATGTCGACACTCGACCTTCAGGCCATCCTGCGGCGCGCCCACAGAGTCCAACTGAGAGTGCCGTACAGCAGCGTTCGCCACGAGCTGGTCAGCGCAGGAGGAGATCTCCGAGCCCCAGGGAAGGCGCTCATCGTCAGGACGCGGCCCGCGGTCGACATGCCGGCATTGGCGCGTCGCGTGCTCCCCAGAGACGCCAAAGTTATGATGAAATCTGGGAGGAGAGGAGAAGGGAGAGCGCACTGGGGCCTTTTCAAGGGGGCACCGGGCCGGCTGCAGCCCGGCGCGCCCGTCACTGAGAAGCAGCCCCGGCGAAAAGCCGGGCACGCAGCCCGCCAATGATAGGCGGGCGAAGCGCACTCAGGTGTGCTTCCTGCTCGTGGGGGTGTTCGTGCGCTTGCATTGGCCGCAGCTGCCTCATTTTGCAGTAATGGCAGTATGGATGGCTATGGAGGTATTCAGATTTTTTGGTGAGGTCGTCGCCTGCTGGGCATTCCACGCTGAAGAGCCCCGCAGAGCCATGGCACACGCATTGTGGGCCATGCGCGCAGCACCACTCGAGCCATGGGCACATCAACAGGCGCCTCTGCGAGTGCTGTTGGAGCTGGCCAGGCACCTACTGCTGTTGACCAAGGGGGCCCTTGAGGTAGCTGGGCTCCACCACGCCCGGCGTGGGCTGTGGCACGTGCCATTGCTACGGTTCTGTCTCGCCATGCTCGCCATGCACTTCACGCACATGGTCGGCACTCTGGGGTGCGTCTTGACAGTTGGCGCCCACATTGTCCACCATGGGTTGCCATGCTCCGGCTTGATTTACAATGGTGGCACATTCGCCACGCTGGAAACTCAGATAGGTCGCGCGCTGGCGGTCGCCCAGCGGATCTTGGCCGCAGGGCCGGCTACGCTGGCCGCTGTTCCTCGGCGCATGCAGAAGCCGCGCTTTGCCGCCCGACTGCAGCGCCTGCAGTTCACAGCCGCTTGCTACCAGGTGGCGCACTGTGTCTATGTGATATCGGTCTTGGCGCTGGTGGTCTACGTGTCTGCGGGAGGAGGCCTGGGCCGTATGCAAGGGGGGTGGAGGATGCTGACTTGCATACTGACCCTTCACCCTCCAGTTAAACCAGTGGGGACCAGCAGAATTTTAAAACTTCTGCTGCTACTAGCGGTGGCTGCTTGGGTGGCCGCTGTGGCCCCTGGGGAGTTTCAGGGCGTGCTGACGATGGGATCGTGCTCGGGCTCGCCGACCAGATCTGCCAGGACCGCCTGGGAAGACCAGAGGTCTTCGCGCCAATGGGACACCGGATGGGAGGCTATGGTGGCAGAGCAGGACGAGGTGCTTCCGCACACGGTGCTGGACACGTTACAGCCAGGGGGCACGACCAGGGTCACCAAGGACGAGGCCGCGTGGCTGGACACCGAGCTCAATGCCACCTTTGGAGGACATCCCGAGTTCACCGAGGAGAATTGGGAAGAGATGCGCAACGTGGTAAAAAGGTGCAGCTACTGCTTCGCCAACAAGCCGCAGGACATCAAAGGCTACCATGGGGGCGCGGCACATGCGACCTTCGCCATCCCTTTCAAGGACGAGACTAAGGTAGCTTACCAACGACCGAGGAAATACAGCCCGGGAGAGCAGGAGATCATCGACCTGCACTGCAAGGAACTGCTGGAATATGGCTTCATCGAGCCGGCTTCGCAGCACTGCAGACACGCCAGCAACGTGGTGGTCGCGGGGAAGAAGGATCACGACACTGGACAGTGGACCTCGACGAGATTCTGCGTCGACCTCCGGAATACGAACCGGTTGTCGCTGAAGGATAACACGTTACCACATCGTCCAGAAGAGCTCTACCAGCGCGTGGCCAAGGCCAAGTTCAAGACTACCCTGGACGCGACCAAGGCGTTCCACCAGATTCCCATGACCACCGAGGAGGACAGGGACAAGACAGCGTTCTGGTGGGGCAACCAGCTTTATCGTTACACATCCATGCCGTTTGGAGCAGCTGGAGCGACCGCAGCCTTCATCAGAATCATGGACTACGAGCTGCGTCACCTGCAACATTGCACGGTGGCGTACGTCGATGACGTGTGCATATACTCAGACACCGCTGAGCAGCACATCAAGGATGTGGAAGCCGTGCTTCGCACTTTGGGGGATGCAGGGATACGCCTGCATTCGGGCAAGTCGACCTTCGGGTCGGCCACGGTGGACTTCTTGGGCTACCGCATCGGCTATAACACCATTGGCGCGCAGGACATCAAGTGCAAGGCCATCCAAGAGCTGCCCAAGCCCGAGGATAAAACCGGAGTACGCTCCATCCTTGGACTCATGAACTATTACAAAGGTCTGGTGGGGGAACCCATGGGACCCAACTACTCAGAGATGGCACGACCATTGAACGACTTGCTCAGAAAGGAAGTGTTGGATGTCAAGGAAGCTTGGGGGAAGGATCAGGACCAGGCATTGCAAGCATTGAAGGATGCCCTGTGTTCGGGGAGATGTTTGAAGCCCATTGATTACAGCAAGCCCATCTTCCTCTACACAGACTGGAGCAACCATGGCATTGGCGCAGTGCTGGGGCAGAAGGACGAGAATGGCGTAGAACACATCTGTGTGGTCATCAGCCGCTCGCTGTCGAAAACCGAGAGACAGTACGCGAGCTTCCAGGGTGAGATGCTGGCAGTGGTGTGGGCCATCCGCACATTACGACAGTACCTGCACGGGATCCACTTCACGCTGATCACCGACCATTCGCCGCTCACAACACTCATGGAGAAGGGTGACCTACAAGGTCAACACCTACGCTGGGCCATCAGCCTCCAGGAGTTTGAGTTCACGGTCCAGTACCGACCAGGTCCGAAGAATGAGAACGCGGATGTGCCATCCAGGTACCCACTGCCCAGCACCGCAGACGAGACTGGTGCCCGTTTGGATCGTGAAGGGGACCGAGCCAGGGAAGCGGGGCGTGCCGAGAGGCCAACGCGCTGCTTCACAGACGTCATTTGCTTGGAAGTGACCAGGGAGCCACCACTTGGCCCCGAAGTAAGCCCAGAAGCTCAGGTGGCCAACTACTGCGAGAACATGGTCAGGGAGCAGCTGGGGACCAGTGCAGTCCATCGACTGTTTGATGTGCACTACCAAGAAGAGCTGGAGTGTAACAAGGGGGTCATGTTTGACACTGACCACCCGGAAGTGGCCAGGTGCTCGGGCAGGTTGACTCGAGTCGCCTGGGATGCCCTCAGCCAGGTCCGGCCGATCAGGGGTATGCATTCCGGAGGCTCACCGGCGATATACGGCGACGAGACCATGGAGGGTGGTAAGCTCAAAGTGCCGAAGAAGATCGACACGAGAGTGATTGACAAGAGCTTCTTCCGGGAAGCCAGAGAAGAGGGCGTGGTCTGCTATGAGCCGTGTGGGGGCCTGTGTGCTGGACTAGAGATGCTCTTGCGCTGCGGAGTTAAGGTTAACAAGTACCTCTACCAGGACATCTCGAAGTCCAGCCAGACGGTAGCCAGGGCCAGGTGCATGGCGCTCAGTCGCCGTCATCCTGACTTGTTCCGTGCCGAGGCAGCCCACTTGGAGCAACTGCCCAGCAACATCGAAGACACCAGCCTCATTGACCTTGTACATGCAGGGGCATTGAGTGGAGAGCAGTGGGTCATGGTGTGTGGATATCCATGCCAGGACCTGTCACCAGCTGGCAAGCTGGCTGGTCTGGAGGGCAGGCACAGCAGACTGTTCTACCAGGCAGTGCGAGTCCTCTCCACGCTGCAACAGCTGCAGCCTCAGAGACCGCCAGCATATGTGCTGGAAAACGTTTCTCCGCTGTCACACAGGGAGAACTCGAAGATCAGGAAGGAGGTGTTCCCCATCATCAACAGCGTGGTGGGCCAGCCGGTGTCCTTTGACGCGGCGCGCGCGGGATCATACGCGCATCGTCTACGAGCATATTGGAGCAATCTGTTCCAAAATCAGCAGTTCAATCTGGTGATGGAGCGGGTGGACAGACCACCAGACAGATACGTGCGCGATATTCTGCAGCGAGGCTGGAAGCCGCGCAGGGTCGTCACAGGAGACAGGAAGCCTCACTACACCGCCAACGTTGTAGGGGAGCCTATGAGAGTATTGCCAACCATCTTGGCGACACAAAACTCTCGTGCTTTTCGCGCGCCTCGCGCAGGCACAGTGGTGAGGAAGGGAGATGATGATGAAGTGGGGGAGACCAGAGAGGTTAACCTGGACGAGAAGGCAGTGGCCATGGGGTACAGCGCAGGTGAGTTGCGCGCGGCACATGGCATGAAAGACGAAGAATTGGCAGGAGTGCTTGGCCTTGCTATGGACCGAAGAGCAATGGAGCTATTGTATGCGATTGCCGAGGTCAGCACGACCAAACTGCCGAAGAGTGAGGAGAGTGAGGAGGAGGAACATGGCACGCTAGTTGCCATCCCCATCGCGAAAGCCACCAAGGTGGCTGCCACCTCCGAGGGCACGGCTGAGCCGGTGCGAGCCCAACTAGCAGAGTGGATCACCAGTTCCAGCGGCTACACCCAGCAAGTCGCGCGACGCCTCAGCCATCAGGACTGGGAAGAACGACTGCAACGCATGTGCAGCCAAGGGCAGAAAGGTACACAGGGGCTAGGCACCGCCGACGCTGTTCCACGCCGCAGACAGTGGAAGATGGCCTCCATGAAGCTCGCGGGCTATGAGGCACGTCACCGGCAGGCCTTTTCAAGACCTGGAGGCAAGCCAGCAGAGACGAGCTCAGCCCCAGAGTGGGCACCAGTGACAAAGGAGAAAGAGATGAGGCTGCCTAAGCTGCCGACACTACGAGAATGGTTGCCATGCTAGCCAGCGTAACCAACCAGGAGTCACTCCGAGAAAGATACCCCGATATACACGAGGACGAGCTATGCCTCGCGTGGGTCAAGACAGGAGGAAGAGTGGAGGTGCCCAAGGAGGAGTATCACAGGGTAAGGAAGAGAGCAGCGCGTCACCGTTGGGACGAGCTCATGGGCGAGTTATACATGGTCACCGTCAGTGGTAAGGAGCTGCTGGTGCCCAAGCCCTGTGACAGGATTCAGTTGGTGCGTGAGTACCATGAGAGGACTGGCCATTGGGGCATCAGGCGGACATTGAACCTGTTGTGGCAACGCCATTACTGGGCAGGCATGAAACAGGATGTGCAAGCAGTGGTCACTCAGTGCCAGACTTGCCAGAGGGTGAAGACGCACTATGCACGGGAGGAGGCGAATCTCACGCCGCTGGAGATCAAGTCCTTCATGTATCGCTGGTCCCTGGATTTAGCGTGGCCCACGAAACGCATCACGAAGGCTGGGAACCAACGCGTCTTGGTCATGATTGAGCACTACACGCGATTCGTCGTGTGCGTTCCAATCCCCGACAAGGAGGCCGCCACCATCGCCAACGCATTTCGCTATCATGTCCTATCCGTGTTTGGGGCGCCTGCAGAATGTTTGGTGGATGGGGGCACAGAGTTTGAAGGTGAGTTCTCTGCTCTATGCGAGCAGTGTCTCATTGACCGGAGAGTGACTTCACCGAGTTCCCCAGAGAGCAATGGCTTAACTGAACGGGTGGTACGCACCCTCAAGTTTTGCTTCAAGAAGATGGCCCTCGACAAGGGCCTGGACTTCGAGTGGGATGAGATGCTCTGGTCACTCGTACTCAGCTACAACGCAGCTAGGCAGCAGTCCACTGGAGTGGCGCCATTCACCTTGCTGTTCGCTCAGGAAGCCACGGTGCCACCGGATCTTCGTGCTCGGCCCGAGTTGGACTTTGGGAAGCAGGAGGAGAAGACACTGGCTGATGATCTGTTACAGCGAGCCGCCATCGTGAAGAGGCTCATGGTACATGCAGGGTGCAACCTGGAGATCGCTCAGCACCGCGACACTTTACGGTACGAGCACAGGAGGAGTGGCAGTTACGAGCCGAAGCCGCACCAGTTCAAGGCAGGCGATTTCGTATATATACGACAACAACCGCGCTCTGGCATGGAGGTGGCCACCAAGTCAGCCATCCTGAAGATAGTCAAGGTGCAAAGAGATGGAGTGGTAGTGTTGGAGGACAGCACGAAGCTGCGGGAGAAGAGCACAGTGCAAAATATTGCACCATGTCACCTACAAGTGAAAGACCAGTACGACTGCAGTGCAGCCATTCCCAGCAAGCATCTCGCGTGTGAGGCGTGCATGCGGACAGATGGGGAGGCAGCCATGTTGCTGTGTGACACCTGTAACCGTGGTTATCACACGTGGTGTCTGAATCCAGCGCTGGATGGAGTACCTGAAGGGGATTGGCAATGTCCCAAGTGCTTAGGTGGGACTGTGGTGGCAGCTGCCGCCGAGGTGAGCGCGTCAATCGTTGACAAGATGGCGGCCATGGAGCTGCAGCTGAGAGAGAAGCTGGGATCAGATGTGGTATTGTTGCCTGCAGACGTGGGTCCGCATCGTGCAGTGAGGCCGGGACGTGAAGACCCATGGCAGGCGCTGACCTCGCGGCAGATGCTCAGAAAAGAAGGGAGCATGGGGGATCTTCCTGACAGAGTGGCCTGGGGAAACCAGGGGGAGCTCAGCAGAGTGATCACAGAAGTGATGCCAGGATTCTGGCATGAGGGCCATCGCACCATCTTGAGCAGGAAGTGTGCAGAGCAGCACGCTCGCGCGAGGAGTCTCCGCAAGACGTCCACGGTGCAGGCCATGAGCCCCGAGGAAGTGCAGAAGAGAGGAGATGTCACACAACTGAGCAGAGCTCAGGTGAAGATTGCCAGTCAACTGGATTGGGGCTTAGAGCTGGTGATGACAGTTCCTCAGGAGGTCAGACGTTTGGCGCACGAGGTGACTTGGGAGAAGATCACACAGGTATGGGATCCTTGGGCTGGCACAGGTGTCATTGGCAAGGTTATGTCACTGGAGTGGCCTCATCTGAAGGTCATGAATAATGATTGGAATCCGCAGTTGAAGTGGCACGAAGCCCTTAATGCTTTACAACCGGGCAATTATCGAGCCTGGAAGGAGAAGTATGGGGTGTGTGACGCGGTGGTGACCTCACCCTGGTTCGCAGTGCTGGATATTGCGTTGCCATTGGCAGTACTGGCCAGCCGAGTGGTGGCTTGCATTCATGTGCCATCGCACTACATGACAGATATGACAGAAAGCAGGGCACAATACTTTCGTAAGCTGTGTCACGCTGGACGTTTACATGTGATTGGGCATTTGGAGCATGGACCTATTGGCAGAAGATGCATGTGGGTCATGGTGTTTCGCAACCCTTTGACAAGGGCCAGGATGTTGCGAGGAGGAGAAGCTTCTGGAGTGGGTATGTTTACCTTCAGCATGGGCAAGTTCGCAATGGATGGCGTTACGACAGAAGATGCTGAGCAAGCTCTTGTCTGATGTCTGTGCTACCGGTGGCAGCTACAGATGGGGGATGTTGAGAAAAAGAGCTTGCACAAGTGGTGAGAAGAGATAAAGAGATATCAAAAATTTTGAGATTTTGTATAGTTACGGTAGCAAGATAACTGTGCAGTCATATAAGGAAACATATGTCGAGCTAGTGTTGTATAGGCACTGACAATAAGTAAGACTGTCTAGTAGTAGGGCTGGAGGGTTGTGCTTTGTGTGGACGCTTCGTGCATAAGTTCGCGACAGCTGTCACAAACCACGGCTTATCGTGTACCTCAGCCGGGTTGTGACACTTGCTGTAGCAGTCTGTGACGAACGTATGACACGCGCAGTACGATACGCGCGAGGAGTTATGACAGTGACGAGATACGGAAATACGGATGGGTGTTACACTTGTTTGGAGATAGCGAGAATAAGTAGGGCGGCGTAGTGAGAGTGAGCAGACGCTCATTTTTGTTTTGCCTTCGTAACAGTGATTCCGAGAATAACCAGGACTCGCTTGAGACCGCGAAAACAGCAGTGTTATGAGATAATTAATAAGATACAGTATTCTTATGCTTGAAAAGATATACATTTGTGGACTTCTCCTTGTGCGACTGCGTCAGAACTGTAATTAACAGTCTTTTTCATGTTGAGAAAAAGAGCTTGCACAAGTGGTGAGAAGAGATAAAGAGATATCAAAAATTTTGAGATTTTGTATAGTCACAGTAGCAAGATAACTGTGCAGTCATATAAGGAAACATATGCAAAGCTGAGCTAGTGTTGTATAGGCACTGACAATAAGTAAGACTGTCTAGTAGTAGGGCTAGAGGGTTGTGCTTTGTGTGGACGCTTCGTGCATAAGTTCGCGACATGCGATGCATAGCACTTCGACGCAATCCGCGCGAACGGGGAGTCTGGTGCACAAATTCGTTATGGTGTCGATGTCGATATGGCAAGGGCGTTTGCCTCAACGCGGACGGTCGCGGTGGCATCATCACTCTGATCGAAGAGGGACTTTAAAACGGAAGTCCGTGCAATGAAGTCCTGAGTGCGGCGCATGGACACCCGGCGGGCGGCTAATACGCGCAAAGCCATCGTGGGAGACGTGTTCGTTCATTTTATATACATTAACTAACATATATTGATTACGTGTCTCGTTCGACGACCTCGGCGTAAACTCTCACACGCCTTAAGCTCGAACATCAAACGGCAATTTCCGTTGCCGGCGACCCAGCAACGATGGAGCAATAGAAAATTAAGGTGCCATGTAGTATGCCAAAACGGTGTCCGTGCCGGATAGTCGTAGATAGTCGGCATTGTCGAGACGCCATCTGATGATGGATCGGATGTTGAGCGTGTTCCGACCATGCTGAAGGAGGGTATATATGGGTTTATATATGTAGTATGTGAGGCTGCGATACGGCGGTCGTGTGGGCCGTTTAGGTGACGGGTGCGCCTCACCGAAGTGGTTCGCCGAAGTCCTAGGAACATAAACCTTCAGTATTTGTTTTCGATTTCTCTTAACCGCCGGAAATACGGTACCATGGGTATTTTCTCAGGTCTGGAATCACCGACACGTATTCCACTAATTTGGTCATACATGTGTTTGGATGAATGTATGACGCGCCGGTAATATACCACACACCATTTCCCCGGCTAATAGAATGCTACAGCATCGAGCATAGAATATGAGTACAGTATGACCAGTAAAATGTCGTTGCGATGTACTATCAGATAGATTTTTGTGAGGAGATAGCAATCATCATTCGTGTCGCAATTATATGACCCTCCTATTACAATGCATGATGCGGGATGATGCGTGTATCCAATGGAAATCGCAAATGTGTCGGCTCGCCAATGTGGGAGTGATTAGATTTGTAGGATGTGGTGGTTGATGTGGGTGGGTGAGATCCCCCCGTTATATTGCTGTCGGTCGTGCTGGCATATATCAAGGCTCTATATCGGTTTCATTATTTTCGGTATCGATACATTTCGGAATATCCGGAATATATAGCGATAATGGACACAATCGATCGTTCGAGGGTGCCATCCGATAATATGCGATTAATACGATACATATCGACCGTATCGCTTATCGCAAATATCGATGGGGAGCCTAGGTCATATATAACAGTATGGGGTGTCTCACGATGAAATGCCTTATTAATTCGCATCGATTCGTTGAACCTTTCGTTTGGTAAATGAGCGTATACGCATGTCACAGACGCTCTTTCCAACAAGTCCTCTGCTCGATATATCGAGTCGTACCGGCGTGGTAATTCGAGGGTTGGGGCCAAGGGTAGGTATCGGATTTGGATGCCTATTGGTATATTTTGATAACTCTAACACGTTATCGATACCTTCAATAATCGATACGTATCGATATTTTGGATTTATTAACGCACTTCCATACTTAACACACCATGATTTCGATTGCGAATGAATGCATGAAGTGAATGCAAGAAATGAATGAAGGAAATATGAATGCATGAATAAATGAATGAATAGTGAAATAAACCAAAATACTACGCGGTTATGCCTGCAAAATGAAACAGGCATAAGCCGCGCGCAGTCAGCCAGAGCGTTGGAGATTGGACCCAAGCCGACAGATACAATGAGTTGTACGGACGACGTCGCCCTCATTATATTTAATGCCCACGCCCAAGCGCAGACCAATCAACGCAGACCAATAAACAAATAAGGAGAGTCAATCCTAGCGCTGATGAACTGAGAAACCCCAGAACGTAGCAACTGAAGGAATAACGAAATCAAAATACGCAACTCAACTGAAACCTGTAAAATTGACACCCGGAATTAGTCAGTGGGTTAGACCGACAGATAAGCCGTACGGACGCCGGCCTCGTTTATATGATACCCAAGCTAAGCGCTGACGAAAATAAACAAGGGCGTGATATTTTTTCGGGAATAGAAACAGGGGAAACCCTACAAATTTAGAACCTTGTGTTTACCTTGTGTTTACCTTGTGTTTCGAGCCAAGTAGGGCCCTACTTGGGCAATGTCGGCAGTAAAATGGCAAAACCGGCCCAAATCGGGTGAAATGAAGTTTCCGATAGTTTGTTTTTTATTGTAGATATCGATGGTTTGGGTCGATGTAAGACATATGGAGCGAAGTTTTGGGTGCAATGGCTTTGGTAACCTCATTTTTTGAGGCCTCAAAGTTGTGCTACTCGGTACCTGCCCTGTACTTGGGGCTGTACCTGGGCTGTACTTGAAAACATTGGAAAAAAATATTTTCAGAATCTGTTTTTTTTGGGCTATTACGCTTATTTAGTCCTTACTATGGACAGTCTCCAAAGATTTAACTGAAAAAACATTTTACACTTCCTGTTACAGCACCTCAAAGTTAGGTCAGTATGGGCATTGGGTAGGTAAGGGGTAAGTAGGGGGCAATACCTACCCTGTACCTGGGCTGTACCTGGGCTGTACTTGAAAACATTGGGAAAAAATAATTTCAGAATCTGTTTTTTTTGGGCTATTACGCTTATTTAGTCCTTACTATGGACAGTCTCCAAAGATTTAACTGAAAAAACATTTTACACTTCCTGTTACAGCACCTCAAAGTTAGGTCAGAATGGGCATTGGGTAGGTAAGGGGTAAGTAGGGGGCAATACCTACCCTGTACCTGGGCTGTACCTGGACTGTACTTGAAAACATTGGAAAAAAATATTTTTAGAATCTGTTTTTTTTGGGCTATTACGCTTATTTAGTCCTTACTATGGACAGTCTCCAAAGATGTACATGGCGATGTCCGATCCTCGGTACTTGAGTATAGATGCATGATAGGTAGGGCCCTACTTACCCTTGTTTATGTCTAAACATGGCCATACTTACCCTGTACTTGAGTATAGATACATGATAGGTAGGGCCCTACTTACCCTTGTTTATGTATAAACATGGCCATACCAGACTAGTACTTGAGTATAGATACATGATAGGTAGGGCCCTACTTACCCTTGTTTATGTATAAGCATGGCCTTACCTGACTAGTACTTGAGTATAGATACATGATAGGTAGGGCCCTACTTACCCTTGTTTATGTATAAACATGGCCTTACCTGACTAGTACCTGAGTATAGATACATGATAGGTAGGGCCCTACTTACCCTTGTTTATGTATAAACATGGCCATTTCCGATCAGTACCTGAGCATAGATACATGATAGGTAGGGCCATACTTACCCTTGTTTATGTATATACACAAACTGATGCTATCTATTTACACTACACAAATGCCATGTCGTACTGCAGGCCTAAGTACTTAGCAAGCTCGTCCTCGCTAGGATTTTCATCATGGACATTCTGCTTGAAGAAATCTGCTCGAGGGTCAAGAACCACCGCAGTTTGCATGCAAGGATGCTTCACAATTACTACTTGCGACGCGATCTGATCTGCGAGCATGAATGGCTCTTTGGTATCGAACACGGTGTCAAGGTTCTTGGGGTCATCGCAAAAGAAACAGCCAGTGACGCCGTCCGGGCCAACTATGGAGTTCATCCGGTTATACATGGCGATCTTCGCTTTTTGCTGGATTTGACACTGTGTGTGACACTCAAAACTGTCACATGTCACTTCCTATGGTAGGCTGGGTGACCGTCACCAGTAGACGGGAAACACCCGTTAGGTATTTATGTATGCCTCTTATTTATCTATCTCACTTTTACCGTTCTGATTCCGTAACCCTTAACTCAGGGTTTATCTCAACAGTTAGATATATATCACCGCCGAACCATATATCTACCAGGTTTGGCCCCACTTGCGTTTTATTTAGCCACTGCGAGATTGCCACCATGAGTGGCTAAGCTCGGACGCCTGGGATGGGGTGAGGCGCTCCGCGCGTGAGAGTGCCGGCAGTCATGGGTATGGCCTAAAATTTATGGGTTGATTTACGGCACGCCGCACCGGTTGGAGAACGGTTTTCTACGGGTCTTAACGTTGGATTGGTTTACGTTTTCTGGTTGGATCCCACACCGTTGCGTATTGGCCGCCGCTACCACACGACTTCCCTGAATTATTTGATCTCTCCCGGCTGCCGTATCGGCGACCCACGCGTTTCTTGGCCGCCCGGAACTGCCGCACATCTCGCGTTCCGTTGCCTCACTCCGCCCCTTCAGTCCTTCTCAAGATGGTTGCTTCTACTCGAGCCACCGCTAGCATGGCGAATCGCCGACGCGCGCTATCCACGATTTTTGATTCGGCAGCTGCGAGACACGCCAACACTCCAGCCACGCCGCCGGCAGCTCAGCCGGCTGCCAATTCAGCAGGTGCTGCGTTCCTGGCCGCGGTGCGGACGCTGCAACGGGAACACTTCGACATGAAGGTCTCCAAGTCCGTTCGCCAAAAGTTATTCGAGGACAAGAACGGGCGATTTTCCGGGACTGAGTGCCACGCGTCCGCGCTCTTCGCCAGGATGGTCTCTGCGCTGCAGACAGCGTTTGTCACGGAGGACATTGGTTTCGCACCCCTTTTCCTACTGGACGATGCTACCCTCCCCATCCGCGTGGAGGCCAACGCCTTATTGTTCTCCACGCTCGAGCTCATGGTTGACCCCGCGTCGCCAGCAGCGGACTGGATGGGTGACGGGAGGGTGACGGGAGGAATTTCCGTGCTTTTCGGTTCGACCTACAGCGAACACGTCAAAACACGGCCATACTTGGCCCCTTCCCATTGCAGGTAGGGCAATGCTCGCCCCGGGTTCGTCCCGAGAGCAAGGCAGGTAGGGCCCTACCCGGTCATGCCGTCGCGTTCAATGTGAGTGAAGGTGGCGCGTGCCGGATGATTGTCGTATTCTTCCGTCAGAATGATTCCATCCCAAAAGAGTTCCTCAACTAAATCTATAAACCCATTCGTGGGATTGGCATCCGCCATTCGAGGACACGTTGCCTCTTGAAGGCATCGTCCGCACGCGGCGGCGTCGTCAACCCATCGCCCTCACCCGGAGAATTTGGCAAGCGATACGCAACAGTGGCTCTTTTCGCGGGATTGACCCTCCGTCTCTCCTCCGGAATCCCACCTTGCGCCAATCTCTGTGCGCGGGATGTCATCGCCTATTGTGCCTGCAAACCGCTTTTGCCCACGTACGTAACCTGCTGTACCATCATAAGTATGGCGTAAACATGGCCCTACCTAAGCAGTTTCAACAGCCGAGATGGTGAAACACGGCCTTGTTAGCCTTGTTTTACTGCCAACATTGGGCAAGACGTACATAAAACGGACCATGTTTGATCTGTGTTTAAAAACACGTGGCAAACTTGGCCATTTTTGGGCAATGTTGGCAGCGTAAAACAAGGCAAACCACGTTGTGTTGCGCCGCGGAAGATGTTTACCTTGTACCTGAGTAGAATTGCCCTGGTATGGCCCGGTTCGAACAGCATTCACGCGAACACAAGGTAGACATCTTCAGCGGCGCACATGGCCCAAATCAATGCCCCAAATGCAAAACCCAATGGGGAAACGACCCAAACATGGTCATGTCTAGACCATACCTTAGGGTGCAGGGGCAAGCGTGGACAAAAATCGGTCATTTTCATGAAAAAAACAAGTTGAGCTCAAAAGAAAGGGGCTTGCTCGCAAAATACGATGGTGAAAACGGCTTGCTCAAATATTCTATGGGCCATTCAGGAATGGTCCAGAAGTGGGAAACCCTTGAAAAAATATGCACAAAAGAAAGCGCAACAGAAAAAACATGGGTCCCATGACCCGGAATCGCCACTCGCGCAGGTTCAGATCGCCGACCGTTCGCGGACAGGTTCAGACCGTTCAGATCGCGGCGGCGTTCGAAAATCGAGAGTCTTCAGTTTATCCCAGAAGATGCCAGGCGATTACACATTACTCGAGTGATGACACAAAAGACAACGTCGCGCGATCGGGTGAGAGACACGGCATCGATAGCTCGATATCTAATAGCACGTTGACATGCGACATTGCGATAGCCGATGGCAGAGGTGACCGCGTGTCACCGTAGACGTCATGTCATGTCACCATACTTGTACAGTGCACAGTTCGGGTTGTCAGTCACGGTACTTGTAAACGTTGGAGTTCGAAATTCCTCCTCTTCTCGTTGACCATCTGTACAGTGCAGTGCCTGTCTGCACTGTACAAAATTCTGCTTGCGCTTTTGCTTTTGTTTCCATGCGTTGCTTCTGAATTCATTCTTGCTTTTTCATATTTTCTCCTGCGTGCAAGTACTAGTGCCGTAGTGTTTTTTACGCGCAGATGTAGTTAGATCTGCGCGTATTGAACGTTTACATGGGGTGAACGGGAGATTTTTCCCGCTAGTCCTTTGGACTAGATTTGGTTGGTTCTGTTCCAACTCACCCCCTCTAAACTTTCACTCTCCTTAACTTTCTTCTTATTTTTTCCCCCTTTTTTCCCTCGTTACTAACCTCTTTTTCGTTGGCGCTATTTTTCAGATTGACTCGTGAGTTGGACCGGCGAAAACGCGATTCACCCCACGAACGACTCCATCGCCTTCGACTTCTATTCTCCTTTGACCCCTTGTCTTTGAATTGTTTTCGTTTGCGTGCTTGTTTTTTTTTCTCCAGATTTACTAACGATTGGTTCCTTGTCCTTTGATATAGGATGGCTGAAAATTTATGAGGAGCAAGGCACGTGCGCATCAACGACGCCAACACTCGCGTTGTAGATTGTAGATAGGCTTATTGTTTGTATTTTACGAAATAGTTTTCAAGTAGGATTTGAAATAGTAATGTAGTGAATATTTAGGGAGTAGATTAGAAAATATAGTACTTACGCGATATTGGTTTGTATTAACTGTATCGCATAATGTATTCATTTGTGCGTTAGAACCCATGCTTGTTTGTATTTGTGTGTCCTATCGTATTGAGCATGTAGTTACGTAGCGAGTAAAAATAGTTTCGAATAGCAATTGATATTGCCTTGTCGCATTTTCACATATCACATGCATACTTTTCAAAGCACGAAAGCATCAACTAGGAAATAGTGCATCCCAACTTGCGGTATGCATACTAAGTTTCAATATGTTGTGCATGCAACATATTGAAACTTAGTATGCAACGCATACATAGCATATCCAATATGTGTGTGTTAAAGCTTATCATTAATATGTGTTTGTTATTCGTTGAAAGACCGAATATCTAGGTAGATATGGCCATGTTTACATCGTATTCGATATGCGGTAGATATATACATGGCCATGTTTGATCAGTACTTGAGAATAAACACATGATAGGTAAGGCCATACTTACCCTTGTTTATGTATGAACATGGCCATGTTTGATCATTACTTGAGAATAAACACATG